>CAUYRT010046444.1:0-21095 GCA_963574885.1 Lepilemur ruficaudatus | reverse complement strand
CCCGGCCCATATGACTGTATATTTATTTATAGTGTGCATCTTTAACTTATCAGAGTCTATTTTGAGACAACACTGTGCCCCTCATGCTTCACACCTTACACTGGACACTTTGTATTTCCTGCTTTATCCTCTTTTCTTACTTTATAACTGAATCTTTACACTCCACACTTTGCACTTTACCACATGAACATGTTGCAAATATATAATTCCACTTATCTGCACCCACTGTCCTTTGTGTGACTGTTTTTATATCTTTTCCTTCTTCATAGGATACATTAATAAATCCAGTTTATAGGTTATTATTTTTGTTTCAAACAGTCGTGTTTCAAATAATTTACGAGAAGAAAGAACACCTGAGTATGAGTGTTTCTTTCTCCCGTTCAGACAGCTGGGAAGTGATGAAGTGAAGATTTGAACTTAGGCTTGTTTGACTCTACAGCCCTGCATTTTCCACTCCATCATGCTATCCTCTTTGAATAGCAGGCAAATTTTACTTACCACAGACATTTTCTTCTTCTGGCCTTTTCCCAATAATGCAATCTCGTAGCTGGCGCAGTTTTTCCTTAATGAGGAGACAACCAGGACACACGAGTCATGATTTACAAATGTTTTACGGATCAAGATGAAAGCGTCAGCCACTGTTAGCACTACGACCCCTGCCACTTAGTATTAATTGACTACCTGTGATGTCCCAATTGTCATTCTTGATACTTTGTATATATTATCTTACTTAATCCTCACAACTTAATGAAGTGGATGTAAAATGCCATCATCCCATTTTGCAGATATGAAAACAGAGGTACAGAGAAAGTGAAGTAACTTCCCCAAATTATACAGTTATAAGTGGTAGAGTCAGTACTGGATCCCAGAGACCAAATGTTTTGGGAGACATTTTCCCAGTCCCATGCTCGAGGGCTCTGCATTGGTTATTTAGTGTCCCAAAGCAGAGGAGCGACACAGGGACACTTTGTTGCTGCCTGAGCCCGTGTCCAATTTCTACAGGGCACGTCCCTTCCTGGTGTTCTAATTCTAAAAATTAGAGACTTCGAAGCCAATGGTGCGCAACTAGATTCCCTTTCATAGCACATGTGTGATAACTTTTTGTTTTTCAGATATTCTACATTGAATTTGATCTTTTTAGGCAAAAAGGAATACAAGCTAACATCCAATAAATCCCCTTTTAGAAGACAACCTAAAAGAAGCACTTTTTCCTCAGGGTTTCCTGGGACATCTGGAAACCATGTTTCCCAATTGGTTGTTTCCATTGCCTTCCAGATCCTCCCCTATGAGTGGGGCCGAGCTCTTCTTCAGGAGCTCTGTGACTGTGAGCAGGAGTGAGAGCGGGGAGAAGGCAAAGGTTTTCCCCTTCACCACCGTCTTATCTTCAATTTTACATGGTTCTTCCTCATTCTGGAAACTAGCTTCCACCATTAATTCCATGTTTGTGCCATTTTTTAAATTTTAGTTGCCTACGATAATTCCTCCATCAAATCCAGCAATACTAATGTAACTCCACAACTACTGCTGATAGATTCTCTTCTAGGCTGTAAATGAATACTTTTGCAAACTGTAAGAGGAATATTGAAAAGTAAACGGGAATAAAAGTATGTGTACGTGTGTGTGTGTTTGTGCTTGGAAAATGGAAAGAACATTCATCCTTTTGTTCTTTGGACTTTGGCCCAGGCCCCTAATTTAAGGACCGGCTGATTCCTCTAGCAGTATTCAGCCAGAGTCACTGAATTTTTGGCTCTTATGGAAAGTAGTCTTAGTGTGTCTGTTAGCTTGTATTTGCAGGTTAAAGAAAAATAAGTTTTATAAATGCTAATATATTCATCATCCCACCTGTATTTCTTGTGAAGACGGAATACTTACAAAGAGTCTAGGTGCTCCACAAGGGAGAGAATGTTCCAGAAGGAATTGGGGTCGACATTACCTGCTGAATTGTTTCCAGGCCACTCTTTCCCATCTGCCAGTATTTAAATTTCTCCAGGGCTTCGTCCACAGACATTTTCCCATTCTTGACTTTCTCCTGAAGGAGGATGAGTTCTTCCTGCCCAGTGGTCAGGCTCTCCATCCGGGCTCTGTCTAGGATATGAGGGGAGGGATTTTTAACATGAAGTCCACTTGTGGACAACTGGGGAAAGAAGCACTCTAAAACGTTAAGACCCTGGAGTTTCTCCTTCTTAACCATTTATAAGCACCTATGGAATAAGCCAGCACAAATGTTTCAGTGAATTTTTATCTAAGGATGGTGGCGCCTGGCACCTGGTGTTATGGGTAAGAAGATTGTGTCTTATCACTTAAAAACAGAAAGAGACAAGAAGAAAAAGGACAATAGCAAAAGTTTTGCACTGTAGTACTTGAGGGCAGTGCCAATTTCATATTCTTTTTGTGAAGATTAAAACAGATCCCGTGCACAAAATACTTGGCATTGTGCCTGCCACGTGGTAAGCTAAATACACATTGACATTATTATTAAAAATAATTACTTGTAGTATACGCAATCTCTCTGACTTTGGGAAAAGAGATCTCAACCAACATCTAAATGTCATGAAAGGCATGACATTCAGGCTTAGGATCATTTGCAAGGCTTAGGATCATTTATGAATTTATTCCTGGAAGATTAAAAATAAATAATTGGTCATTTTGTACTGAAATGCTTCCTTTTCAAAAGAGTTTATTTTGGAGCATGCCACACATTTGCACAGCACCACAGAATATTAGCACAGTTTCTGGTGTAGCTGCTAATGCAACATCAGACTGGCCTGAGGCACAGTGGTAGCAAATTGGCAGGTCATGGGCAAATTCAATGCTTCTTTTGTCCACCATGATGTTTGAAGGCATAAAAGGGGCTGTGTGCCTCAGGGGAAGGTATATGCTCTCCAGGTTAGCCCAATCCTTGCCACTTCTTATAGTCACTGAATAACAACACACTTTTGCTACCCATCTGGCCACCAGAACTCATTTGAGTTTGTACCTTCTCATTTGCATATTTGCATTAAGTCCAACATACCTTTTGTATTATTTCAGGAGGGGCGGGGTAACTGAGCAGCCGCACATGCCTTCACATACTGTCAAATCTAAATATGCCCACGGAATCTAGAAAGTGAACACCTGGTCCTGCCCAACTGTCTACTAGGTGAGCTGTCCCTGGAGAAATCTACTCATTTCTGGAAGCACTTTTTTCAAGAAAGAAATAGATAAACTAGACTACAGCTAGACCATATTGGCAAAGAGTTGGGGAATGAGGAAGGCATTCATATTCTATAGTAATTAGGATTCATTGAGAGAATTAGGGTTTGGTTATCCTGGAAAGGAGAAGTTTCAACTATTTGACAGCAGGTTTTAAGTATCTGATGGAGAATCGAGCCTTGGGGCTGTCCTAGATGACCTCTACTGTCCTCTCAGTTTTGAGAAAGACTCTAACAATGAATCTAGAGAGAAGCACATGGAGAGGGTTCCTTTCCAAAAAGAGTCACATGCACATAAAATGCTCCATGGCCAATCACTGTGATTCCCATGGGGGCTTTGCTGACTTGTCTTTTCTCTTCGGAAGTCTATTCCCCCAGAACTAACAAGATGTTAACAGATTCTATATGCTGAATCTTCCTTCAGGGATGATGCAGCCTGAAATCCCAGGGGAACTGGAGAAGCCCGAGTTAGCCAGAGGGCTGACTGGTTCAGCAGCAAAAAGCACAGATAACAACTGAGATCTTGCTTCTTATACCATTTGCTTTTTAGAGGCTCCTCACTCAAATTCAATTCATGAAATGCAGTTTGCAGGGGAATTCTGTGTGCCATGCTGCCGGGGCACGGCAGTGTAGCGCCAGACTTTAACAGCAAGGCCGGTTAACCATCACTTCACTTCCACCAGCCTTTTGCCCAAGTGTGAATCCATTTTTATCTCAAGTAGCCCAGACAGCCAGAGTTTCTGCTTTTGTGGAAATGATTTCAAGGAAAGTCTTCCCAGGAAATCTTACCAGTTTCAATTTTGCTTTACATACGAGTTTAGCTGAATTAAAAAACAACAACAACAATACTGAATCCTTTTAATAATATTCATTTCAATTATTCATGCATATTTCATATTCTAGTTATTAAAATATAAGTAAGATGACTATTTTTTTTAAGGGAAAGTCGTGTTCAGTTGCAAGATTGTGCAGAGAGAACAAAAGAACAAAAGTTAGGAGCAACAGAGGTCTTAGATATCAAGTCCCGAACCTGAGTTTTTATAACGAGACTAATTTTACATTCATCTGCTCTTGCTTTTTTTTCATGCTAAAGAGATTTGAAGCATTTTTCTTGATAAATTACTATTAGGCATGACAAGTTGCAAAGAAAAATAATTTAGGCCTTTAACTACCTCTTCTTCTAAGGGCAGACAAGTCAAACCAAAACATGCAACCTGTAATTTTTGGTAGGGTTTGCAAGATTGCTTTACCACATTCAGATTATTGTTTGTTGGGGAAGAGGAAGTCATGGAAAATATTCCTTCCTCCTAATTTCGTGTTTCTGGTTAGTTGACTTTCAAAAGAGTTACCATAAGTTTAACACACTTTTCATTGAAAAGCATTTGTCGGACTTCTACCTATACATATGGTATTACAGATTTTTGGTCTCTTATTGTAAAAGCTTCAAGACAAACTACTTTTTAAAGTCTTGGTCCCTTTTGGATAAATTTCTCCTCACAAGGTTTTCCATTTGATCAAATGTTGATCAACTCCCTTTGGATACATTTCTCTTGACTAGACTTTCTATTTGATCAAATATTGGTCATACAAACATCAAGCAGCTCATGGTAGCAAGTATGTACATCTACAGATAGCTAAGAAAGCACACTGGGCTTTACATTAATAGTCTATTATTGAGTGACTGACTAGAGGAATTTTTTTTTACTGAAAATTTTTACTAGGAAACATTTTTTACTAAAATGTTTCCTTTTGAAAGAAAACAACTTGACTGCCTCCCAAAAAAGGAAGGTAAAATAGGAAATATTTACTTAATAAATATGTAGTCATTAAAATAAAAATAACAAAGACCATGTGTCTCAATTACCTTTTTTCAACCTTAGAATTAATTGGAGTTAGTCTCAGATTCCAGCAAAATTGTTTTTCAGTCTTCGTTCTCACTATTATTATGAATTTCTTTTTTTTTTTTTTTTATGCTTTGACTTCCATGCTGAGCGAGGCCACGGTGGGCTGTCCTCACATTGACATATGAGGCAAGAACTCAGCTGTCAGACAGACTTTTCAAGGTATGACGTTAACAACAACAGAAAACTTCTGTGAGCAACATGACAAATGGAAATGTAAGTTACACCGGAACAGAGAACTGAGGCCATTATTGTTTTATAGAATACAAATGACCACGTTGTGACAATTTTCCCTCCTTTCTGTTTAATAAATCCAGTACTGGCAAAAACAACACGATGAAAACACCTCAGAGATCAGCATTCTCTTTTCCCCGCATAAGGGTAATACCTTCCACATTTCCCCAGGTCTCCTGCTTATAGACAATTTCATTATTTAACATTTATCAAACTGCTGCAGCACTGGACACTTAGCGAACACACAAAAGATGCGTTGCCTGGCTATATTTTCCCCCTGAGCATGCGTGCCCCTCCCCACAAAGGGCCAGCCAATAATGACCCTGGAGTCTGGAGCAAAGATTGGTGGCCAGGGACTGTAGCAGGGCTTGCAAACTCATAAGCCTACAGGGGCCAGACACATAAAATCACTTAGCAAATAAGGTTTAGTACCTGCTTATTAACTACGTCTTTATTTGTGATAATAAATATTTACCACAAATATCTGTGATAATGAAAAGTATTCATTATCACAAATAAAAATGAAATGAACATTTGATAAAAATGAAAGAACAATTTCATTTTTCATTTTTTTTATGACATGACTCTTGACATACCTTTTATTTTCCTACTTTTTATAAAATTATGACTTAAGGAAACGTGTCTCAAATATAAGAAAACAACATGGAAGGCGTGGTAACAAATGACAACAGCAAAAGTCGTTTGTAGCAAATGGTACATTTATATAATAAGGAATGGTTGGAAATTTGGATTTTTATAGGAAATATGGTCCTAAGTGATGGCAAAAAAAATAGATTATATTGCATGAGTTATTGCTAAAATATATTTAGAAGCTGAGTTTGATCACATGTGGCCTCTGACATAGTCTTATGTAGCATTTTTTTTTTTTTGGTGGGATTTTATTTTTTGTATCTTGGTTTTGAGATTATTGCCAATTACCATTGTCATCTGTTTTACTTTTGGCGCGTGTCTAAGAAAAGGCTTAGGCAATTAAATTTTAGAAGCTCTGCAAATAACTCTTAGGCTCCTCATGACCGGTACAAGTAGTTGGGTAGGGTGCATGTGCTCCGCCCTCCCATCTCCTCCCACCGCTCACAGAAATGACTGATAGCCACATCGCAGCCTTGATGAGTTGTATCATTTAACTGTGTGGCGAGGAAGGTTTGAAGATATGATCCCCTAATGCAGGGAGGCAGTTGTGAAGGACGCTTGAGCTCATCGGTTGGCATGTGTCTGTCCTGTATGGGCAAGACCACGTCAGTAAATGGGGAGGATGTCAGTATAGACAGAACGGGACACTCTGTACATTCTAAGAAAGGACTACAATAGGCCTGGAAAACATGAGCAAACTTAACCCTGGACGTTTATATTATTCTGTGAGGCAGAGAAAAGTAGCCAGGCGTCTCCATGTTTTTGAAGAAGGAGCTCTCACATGCCTCAAGCTCCCTTTGACTTGATCACGTTCACGTAGGAGACTTCTAATTACTAAGCATGCTCTATAGAAACTGTCGCATTTGGCAGGGACCACATGAATGCAAACATGCCAGTCACTAGGAAGCAATCTATCCTTATTATAGGTTTAATATTAATAGATTGGAATTGGGGGTCATGAATCAGTCCTCTGTGAGCTTGGATTACATAACCCAAACTTTGCAACCCCGATCAACTCCAAGCACATTGACAAAATTCAGTTCCCTGGCTTACAGTGTTGAAGAACAAGCCCTCGACTTCCACGTGAGGCTCAGTTCTGGGAAGGGAGGATGTAAGTCCAGTGGCAGCTTATTTCTGTGATAGCACTCACTGGCATTTGCTAATTTCACATCCAACTTGGGAAAATTGACTTTCAGACTATTTTGATGGAAAATTTTATCTGTGATCCAAAGTCTTCAGTATTTTTCCTTTATTTTTTCAAGAAGTGAAAACTGAATTGAAGAAATCTGTTGAGTTTCCATGAAAATAGTGCCAATGATTTTTTTTTTCCCTTCTGTTTCTCAGGAAAATTCCTTGACTTAGCAATAATGTAACTTACTGGCAGTCCCTTGGCAGTCTGGAACTGAGAGCATTTGAAATGCTTATACTTTCAATGGGAAAATAGTTGGCTCTCATAATCCCTTTTCCTTCCAGCCTACAGAGGAAGAATTAAATAATTCCTTTCACTTTCTTTAGAGAACTTGTCTGGTCCCTGTAGAAAATCTTGACTGTGACTAATATTTCATAAAAGGCCCTTTTTATTGTTTTCTACCAAAGAAATTATCATTGCTGAAGTATGTATTTGTACTGCTTTCATATTATACCACGAAATCCCAGAATATTTGAAGAGTGCTTATTAATTCAATAATAAGCAGTTTTCATTGCCTAGTATGTTCCATGGACTGAATGGTCATAATATCCAAAATGATTTAGAGAAATATAGTTGAATGCAATAAACTCGTTTAGGTGCTTAGATACTTCATTTTTTTATTTTAAAATATTCCCAATTATGTCTAGTGATCTTTTTTTTGTCATGCTAGATTCTGATTTCCCTGCAGACTGTAGTCATCAGGGAGGGTTTTTAAAAAAAATATTTCAGGAGGTTTTATGTTCCCTTAGTCTTTACAAATAGAACAATATTCTGTTCCATTCTAGTAGTTACTTAAAGACCTTTAGGGAAGCTGCTCTAAGGTGACTTACCAAAAATATCTTGGATAAGTTGAATTTCAGTAGGTGGAGAGAAAAAATTCAGATAAAATATGATTAAAATTATAATTTCCTAGTCTCCAAAGTTTTAAAAATCTAGTGATAATTGACCTTAATGATGCAAATGAGGTAGTAAAATATGGATAAAATATGGATAGATATGGATATTGGATAGTAATCCAATAAAATACTGTACAATTAGGTCCTTGTTTCTCTTCACCACTCTCTCCTCCTCTTTTTTTGGTACTAATATAGGTACTAATTTTCTGTACAAATGGTAGAATAATTGGGCTTTCCCGGTCTTAATGGATACCAGCACCTTTTCCTGACACTGCTTTCTGTGGGGCCGCCAGAAGGGTAATTGATAAGATCAAGTGTTCCAGGGATTTCTTCATCACACTTGATACTTGTTATTTTCCCTCATTTCCTGTGGCCCTCTTCATATTTGCCCCTTAATTCTAACAGAATTTAATTAAAACATAATTGAGTAATTTATAAGAAAAATGTTCCAAGGGCTTTTCTCCCAAAGAGCTCAAAGCATCTCCTCTCTTTATTCTTTGCAGAGCTCTGTGAGCTATGAGGGGAGCCCAGGTAGGAGTAATCTTATCCACTGTGCTCAGTTCTTCAGCAGCTGTTCCGATCCTAACTGCACAATGATCTCACAGAGAGCTTTGCATTTATTTCTTGGGAGAGCTAAAGGCACATCGGGAGGATTATAGTAGGCTTAAAAAAGACCTATCTCTGCCCACCAATATGAAATCACTAAAAATGGAAAATTGCCAAATGAAGAGTGTTTTTTGCCTGACAGTTTACAAGCAATATATGCAAGTGATTGATGGCAGAATAGAAGTTTCATCATAGTCAGTTTCATCATTGAATAGAATGTCATTTCATCATGACATTCAACTGCCACAGACTTCACTGGAAGAATGATCCGAGTGCAAACTTGCTGCTCTGGGAAATGCCACCTGCAGTGATGAGTGAAGATCACTCACATAAGAGCACACCTTTGCTTGGAAGACGACTCTCAGTGCCCCAGGAGCCCATCCGCTGAGGTTCTGTATTTCATAGTTCAGCGGGTGGTAGGACTTGGTACAATCTACACCCAGCCCTCTCCACAGCGGATGGACAATGGGAGTGTTCAGTGGCTGCCGTGAAATAACTTCTGGCTTCATTTTCACATCTCTCTCGACACTTTCCTGGTACCAATTTCCAGGCAATGTTCCGGGTTGGAGTCATTGCGAAGGGGGTGGGCCTGTACACACCTGCCAATATCAGGCCGGCTAACGTGACCCCTACTTCTGCTGTCTCTTAAGTTGCTCATTTTTGAATATGGAGTAAGGTCTTATTGTCAGAAAAAATTATAGTGATTTGTTAGAGTCTCTACTTTCAATAGAAGAGAAGCATTTCATGGAACACCGGAAGCACAAAATATTCCTCCCGTGTGAGATAATTCCGTGGCTACAGTTTCCAGCTCTTCTCTCTGAACGACAACTAATTGCTCCAAAAGTGCTGGATCAGGTGCTGAAGGCAAGAGAATAGTGGAGAAAGGGCACAGTCTTTGACTGGCATGTGATGCAGAGCAGGGACAGCTGGTGTGGGTCCCCTCCTTTGGGGAACAATCATTGCCAAGCCCACCAAGTCAAATTCCAGAGACTTCCCTCTACAGGTCTGTGAAAACGTGGCCTCTGATGCACATCAGAGAACTATTTGTACTTAACCTTACCGAAGCCTTTATAACAACATCAACATCATCACCACAAAGATCTGACAAGAGCATTTCCTGCCTTTGGCAATTAAAATAATTTTTTTGCACTGATTTTATCACGGAAACATTATATTTGGGTGAGACACTAACTCAAGAGTAAAATTAATCAAGCACACAATTCCTTCTGTCCTAGGATGCTTTATTCAGTATCCATAAGATTTCTTCAAATCTTACTTAGAGATTAGTGAATAGACTGAAGTTAGTGTCAGTACCTTGTTTCTTAGGAACACCATGAAACCTGTCATCATCGGACTGTCTTCTGGGTGTCTTTTTTTGGAACACTGTAAAAAAAAAAAATACAGAACATATTATCTATTTAACGTAAACGAAACCAAAAAACCCCATACTGTAGAAGTCTCCAGGAAGCTAGAGTGCCGTATATCGTTTTCCTTACTAACAATTCCCTGATTGCACCATTTTTGAGGAGGAAGTTTATTAAATTTATAATTTTCTCATTTGTGCAGCTCATCAGTCATTTCAGAAAGCGTTTTCTTTGAGCAGAGTGGTATAATGCTGATGGGATGCCTCACTGAACCATTTACATCAATGTGATTCCGTTTGATATCAGGTTGAAATAAAAGCTGCATGGTTAAAAGTGACAAATGTTAAAATCACATGAAAAATTTCATTTGCACAGAAATTACTCATGCTGACTTTCTGGTGATAAGCAAGGATAATGGCTGTTTCTTCTTAAACAGATGAAAAGACTGTTGTCGTTCACAGACGCAATAATGAAGAGACACTTTATTCTTGCATCGTCTATCTAGACCTCAGCCCTTTTAAAGCGGCTTATTCGAATTGCTTCATTATCTGAAAAGTGCTTTGTTCTCTTCGATTTCTCACACGAAGTTCTGGGAGACAAGTCAGCATTACTCACCCCATTTTGCAGATGAAAGATAAAATTGACGGTTTAATATTTATTGAGCACCCACAAAGTTTCCTACAGCTTCTGGCATTTGTTAATGGAAAAGTCCAGACCCTTTACAACTTTACTTTAGAAAATGAGCATTCCAGAGTTACATTTATTTTTTATGGGCAGCCTGAATTACAGTGTTTGGGACCTGTAAGAGGTGAATATTACATCACTCTAGTAATATTCTAAGTCATTTTTCTTTTGTTTCAAAGAGCAGTGGGTTTGTGTAGCAAGAAAGCCACTGGAAGACTCTGGAAACTACAGAGTTCACATTTTGGTTCACGCTTAGTGATTACTAAAAGTAACTTCTATTGCCATCCCAGCCCCCGTATCAGGAAATGTTGCTAGCCTAAGAAATACCAGTGGGATCATGACTTGCATTTTGTCAAGAGGCCTTGGAGATGTAGTCCAACCTCACATGTTTAAAGATGAGAGAGGTGGAAGTAACCAGCTTGTAAAAAGGCTAAGTAATTTTGCAATGATCCCAGAGGTACTGGCAGTAGAGATATGATTTAGACCCTCAAGCCTTGAACTTCAATCTATTGCTTGGTTCCTCATAGCACTGCTGCCTCTTCCCTTCCATAACTATTCCCTTTGAAAGGTAGAGAAGGAGACGGAGGGGGAAGATTGGAAGAAACCCTGGAGCATTTCCCACATGGCTGTATCTGTTAATCCTTTTCGCAGCTCAACAGGATTTCCTAGGATGACTGAACGGAGGCATGAAGGAGTGAGTGTGCTCTAGTTGGATGGGGCTGGACCACTCCGACTGGGAGAAGCATCCCAACAGCTATCCTGGATCTCTGCCTTTGCTTTAAATATATTTTAAACCAATCTAACACAAGAAATCAACAATTATCTACTAAGCATATATAATTTGCCAGATGCTATTAAGAGAAAGGGTGCTCCCTTCCACTGTCCTCTTTCAAACAGAAGAGGCAAATAGATTTTCAAAATACAATGTGTTTGAGAAAAAGCATACATTGAAATAACATTTCTGGTTGGAAATCAGTTTTCTGCCTCAGGTTAGTATTTGGAAAGCTTGCTAAATACAACTAACTGGCAAGTTCTGGGTTTGAAGATTACATTTTTCCTAAAATAAAATGTATTGAGGAATATATAGCATGTGAATATATTTTAGGATATTAGAAGAATTTTTAAAGAGGTGCCTGTTTTTTTTCCCCATTGGCCAGTTCTGAAAGTCCTTTAAAAATACAATGTTTTGAAATTTTAATAACACGCAGTCTCTGTGCTTTTTTGCCAACATCGTTAAGATATACTTGAGAATGTCTAAGGCTAAAAAGCTGTAATCTGGCCTCATTAATCAGGCAAATGACCTGAATCCAAAGACAGATTCAGATAATAAACTCTTCAAATAAAATTTACATTAAGTGATAAGAATTACATTAAGTTTTAAGAATTCTGCTGAGGTCTTAAGCTGTAGAGTACTTGAAGATAGAGTTATTTTCCAGCTTTTGGCCTTAATTTGTTAAAAATTATTTCACACCCTATATTTTATTGGAATACTTTTTGCTGATAACAGATGCTCAGCCTGTGTAAAATAGAGTAAATGCTAAACAAATAAACGCCCTCTTTCAGTTACTAGACTACGAACTTACAGGTAGCATATTTATTGATTGTTGAGATTTCACCAGGGCTGATACTTGGACCAGCCTGGGACGGGGCGAGAATATTGGGATGTGGGAGTAGGATGCTATGAATGGGGTATCTGTGAAAAGGCTGACGGCAGGGGTCTTTGAAAGCAGATGTGTGGTAGGTTGTGCCCCACGACACAAAGGTCATCTCTACCAGAATTCCCTCTTGGAAGTCTCTTTCAATTTACCTCCAGCTGCACCCACTCTGCCCTGTTTCCTTTCTCCCACCTACATGAGCCTCACTTCCTAACCAGAAAAGAAAGAAACACAAAAGCACAAAAACAATTGGCAATTAGCACATTGCCAAACACACTGTCTTCGCATCGCTTTGAATCTTAGGAGTATTTTTAAATATGAGGTAATCTTGGGAAAAGGCCTATTTTAATTTGTTTCCCGGAGAAAGAGCTAGCCCATCCAAGTGAGCACTGAAGCAAATATGCATACCAAGAATACATACTCCATTAGCCTTAGGAAAAGAACAGGTAGATGGAAAATTTCAAAATTTGCTGATCTTTCTTTTTTGTTAGTATCAGATGAAACAGTTTAAATTGTTTCCTCCAGCAATACCTTTGTTTTCAAAAGTTTTACACACTTTATGCTGACCATGTTCTGCTGCCCCACACAACATTTACAAGAGCTAAATATATTAATAAAATCCATAACAGAGCGAGAACGGAGTGTTGGGTTATGGGTCACTAGATTTGTATCCAAAGTACATATTTTTGTAAAGTGAGATTTGTGGTGAGTTAGATGAGAATCTGTTTTAAACATATAGTAATTGAAAAAAATCTCTATACCAGAATTCTAACCAACTTGGCACAGTGGAATGGTATAGTTGTCTTTCTATCAACCTCATGCGTGGCGTGGGGAAGGGGCTTCCCCTTTTTCTCCTCCAGGCCCTTTATCTTCTTGCCAATAACATTAGGGCTTATGTGTGATGATCCGTCACGTCTCACTCAGTTCTAACATTCTAAATTGTTACCAATTCTTATTTCCCAAGTCATCCCAGGTCCAATGGTGCTAGGTGAAATTCTTAAGACAGTGTGAATTCAGGTAGAGCATTATGTTGTAAGGAAGAGATTATTTGTAATCTAGAGATTCAAACTAATAGAAAAATGAGAAAGGTGAATCACAAACCAATGCTAATTTTTTAAATTAATATATTGATATGATCCTTTCCCTGTACATTGAATTCCTTGAGAATATTATTTCAACCACAGTTCGTCTCATCAATGTTCAAACAAGGCTATCAAGACAATAACGATGTATGTCCGTCCACTCAGCTAACTCTGTCCTAGTGCGATCTTATTTTGCTTTTCCTACCTAAAATCTGAATTTGAGAAACATGACTGCATTGTCAATTGTTATCATGACCTTTAGATATAAAAAAGTCCACAGAGAAGGAAAAGCATTCTTTGAGGTATAAATAATACCAAACAATACAAATGTCCCAAATAGCATTCCATTTTATTTTAAATAGTGGTGAAATGACTTCTGTAAAATTTTCTCCAGGATATGACATTGAATCGAAAAAAATTAGCATAGTATTAAATATTCAAAATGTTAAGCAAAGGAGAACTAGCAGAAGAGCAGAGGGGGAGGAGAAGGTGAAATTTAACGAATTCACTTGCTCTATTTGTCTTTTCAGGCTGCTTCTGCAAGAACATTCCTCATGTCCACCTCATTTGTATCCTGTTTTGAGCAGAGAGACTCTTCCATAGCTGTCCTTCTTAGAAAATCTGATAAAGCTTCTTCTTCTGAATTATTTTATGAGTGGCCCAGGTGATCAAAGTCTGTGCACTTATCATTTATGATGATTCTTGAAACTAAAGATTAAATATAAAATAAAATATACAGATCTATGTTGTTTTCTGGGATTTCCGGGAATGACACTGTACAGGGCAGCAGCAGTGTGTTTATTACTCACTCAAATACCTTTTATTAGGTTGCTGACTATGTAGCCATGCACTGCCCTAGGTCCTGAGGAGGCAGAAGTAAATAAGGAACAGTCACAGATTCCATGCCGTCCTCCATTTCGGTGTGTTCATGTAAGTAAAGGTCAAATGTGTCATTAGTGCCCACTGATGAGGGGAGATGGGGATGAGAAGCAAACAGGAAGAGCAAGGGCATGATTCAGTCCTCCCAGCCCTATTTTCCCTACCTTGTTTCTCCAGTTTGCTCCGTGTAAAAGCGAATTGCAAAAAGGCAGAATGAGGGAAAAGAATGCAGTGTCTCCCATCCGAGTACTCAACACCTCTTTTGTATAGCCGGCAAATACATGACTCAGAGTGTTCTAACCCTGTAAGTAGTCATGGTGACTAGTCTGCAGCTTAAAGGAAAGATGTTCATAGCCTGTTTGCAAAGGGACCAAAAGAGGTTGAGCACTTTGGTCAGCCTGAAACCACCATTTGGTTGAGCTAGCAGTAGGTTATTAGTTTCAACAAATTCATTGAATACAGCCACTACATTTGAACAGACACACTCGATGTGGGGTGACTGACATGGGTTGCAGCTTACTCTTGAGACTGGCAGAGACGGGAAGTTGGAAAACACATTCCTACATGAAGGAAAATGGCATAGAAATTCTAATTCAATGGCGGTGCTGAGTGCTTTAGTTTCCTAAGGAGAAAGTGTTATTTTCCTTCCAATTCATAACAGAAATGTTGTCTGATGGAAATGTTCCCATCAAAATCCTCTCTCAAACCAGGAAATCTTAATGTAAGTGATTTTTTTTCTCCTTTTAAAGAAGCAAATTTTTACTACAGTAGAACAGAAAACTGTTTTTATTTGCATATGTATTCTTTCTGATGCAAACATGACTATTTCTATTCTGGAAATATTTATAATCCAGGAAGTTGGGACATTAAGAGAGAGGACAGTTGGTTTGTGGAGTTCTCGGCAATTATAGCTTGAGGTCATAGCAAGGAGACTGTCAGTAAAACCTCCTCTGTCCCCGGGTGGGCAGTCTTCCTTCCTCTTGGGAGCAGGCAGCTGCAGGCTCTGAGCACCCATTGCCTGTGTGGCCCCTCCACTGGGAGTCAGTTTTTTCCCATAAAAACTTACGTAGGCTCATCACTTCACTTCTTACCCATTTGTAGCAATAAGGAAATGGTATAAGTGCAGACATCACGCTACTAATATTCTAAGTCATTTTTCTTTTGTGTCAAAGAGAAGTGGTTTGTGTAGCAAGGAAGCCACTGGAAGACTCTGGAAACTACAGAGTTCACATTTTGGTTCACGCTTAGTGATTACCAAAAGTAACTTCTATTGCCACCCCAGCCCCCGCATCAGGAAATGTTGCTAGCCTAAGAAATACCAGTGGGATCATGACTTGCATTTTGTCATATTTCATGGGATGATAAAACTTTGTACTCTAAATTTTTTTCTTCCCTGAACTTAAAGCTAAACTGTCCGATTAGGCTCACTTTGAACAAACATTAAATACTAGTTCTGCTAATAAGACTCAAATTATATAAATGCAGATTGGAAATTACAAAAGGACAGGGTTATGCCCCTTTGTTCTAGATAGTGATTGATATTAGTAGTTAATAAGTACCCTGGAAAAGTCATACAAGATGATGTATTGGCATACAAAACCCATGTAAAAGGCAACAAGCAAAAGGCATCCAAACTGGGAAAACATGGCGGATGCACCCCCAGCTCTGTGTCTACAGAATACTTTCTGTCATGGTGACTGTCATTTCCTGCATGCTACTCTGTGCCAGCCAGTGTACATATAAGTAGCTTTAGTTCTCATGAAAACCCCATGAAATAGATATTACTGATCCTTTATAAACATAAACAAAAACAAAAGCAAAAGAAGCAAGGTTATGTAACTTGCACAGAAACACAACTTTAAGTGGCAAAATCTTAAGCCAAATTCAGTCCATCTGGCTTCACAATCTTCACAAATTTCGCTCCACCATGCTGCTGGTCTCTTAGGAGAGACTCCTCTCCATGTGCCGACCCCAGGGAGCATCTTATTTTTCACTAATTGCTACTTATTTAGAGTTAAAAAGATGCACACAGTAAAAGTCCTGGTGGAAAATATTGTGAATTCAGGAAATGGTAAATGAGTAAAAGACAGTATGTGGAGACAGCTGTATTACATAGTTGTTCGATACACCTATGATCTCATCTTTAAATGACCATTCTTTAAAGTATTTAAATATTGAAGCTGGCTTAAAAATGGAAATAATCTAGGTCAGAATTGCTAAGCAGTGGGACTGTCGAAATTTTAGACGGGATAATTGTTTGTTGGGGGGGCTGGTTTGTGCATTGTGGGATGTTTAGCAGCGTCCCAGGCCTCTAGATGCCACTAGTACTTGTCCTAGTCATGACAATCAAAATGTTCCAGGTGTTGCCAAATGTCTTCTCAGAGGCAAATCACCACTAGTTAAGAACTAACTACTGCGGTAGGTCAATTAAACTTCTTACTAAAGATACGCTTAACAAATCGTTTGGTAGCATCATACGTTAGGTGGAAAAAGACCAGAATTCACTCTGCTTCTGAATGAAAATATAAGTGCGTGATAATATTTGCATTCATTTTCTCAGGTAATGCAAATGATTTAATGTCAATTCACACCACAGTTGATAACTGCCTCCTTCCTACTTCACTGATGTAAAGGAACTGGATCCTTGGAAGATGAGGCTGGAAAAGTTCATCATCATTATGCCAATACTCTGGCAGATGGTCTGCAAAGCCCTTCTCATGTTTCATTTAGTGTCTCTGTGAAAAAGCCAGGGGATCATGATGTTCTGCTGTGAGAAGGAAAGAAAAAGCAAATAAAAACACCTGGGTTACACCAGCAGCCCTGTCCCCTTCCATGGGCAGTATGAGCACAGGTCAGAACGATCGCTCCTTTGTAGAGCTGCACCAGTACCCTGTCAAGGAAAGGGGTGAGGCAGAGTCACAGGAGAAAGGCAGGAACATGAGGCTTCCAAATAGGACGATAAATATGTCACTCTATTCTGAGAGCACACCTGTGATATGCATGCTATGTTCTAGCAAATGGTTTGGACAAGGTCACCCAGCTAGAGAGAAGACCCAAGGCACTTGATCTAAGACCCACTTTAATCCACTTGATCGTATTTACTGATGAGGACAGAGACCATTCTGCCCTGTCACATTTACAATGGTACAAATTAATTTTCCTAAGAGTTTCTACAAGGTCTTTTTTTTTTCTTTTCGCATTTCAATTGCATTGTACATGATCAATTTCAAGTACAAGTGAATTGCAAGTGGAAAATTTCCGAGAGCAACTGAGTTGTACTTGACATTTTGGGGTCCCAGTAGCTGAGTAGCTCTCAAAAAGGTCACATACAACTTGGTTGTGCTGCAAAATGCCAAGGCCAACTCAGTAGCAATTGGAAATTGAAAGGGAAATTATACTCTACCCCAAATCAGTCACATGGACTCTGAAGAAGGATCTTTGCTCTATTAATTGTGTGATGGGGAAATGGAAAACTGTCCATGATGTTGAAAAATTTTGCCCAATAGGCATTCATCTCTTTGCATGATTTACGAATATAGTTTTACAACCAATCTGTCTATGCTATGCCAAAAGCTCATTTTCTTTCCTTGATTTGTCTTAAATCAAGAATTCTGTCACTAAAGAAGACTATAAATCCATGTTAATTCCTCTATATTCTTGAAGCTTAATGTACCTGATCCTTTTCAATATCACAGGGAGAAAAAAAGTGGAGAGAATATGATATCTGAAAATAGACTTCAAAAATCTTCTATTTAAGAAAAATGAGTTATTCTTGTTGTGTTTGTTAACCTAAGATTAGATTTAGTACAGCAGCAATGGGATAAAAAATCAGAAACATATCTTTTGGTCAAATGAACCAACATGGGTTCAGTTTAGCATTAGTAAGTTATATTTCTAGGGGTGGGGGATGGCAGTGATGGTGGAAATGGAGCTTTTCTCTCATAAATTAGACTTTGTGAGAACAGAATGTTTAGCTGTACGTGAATATCTCACGCCAGGGTGGGAAACCTGCGGCCTCCAGATCCCCAAGTGTGGCCCCTTGACCAAATCTAAACTTCACAGAACAAACCCCTTTATTAAGAGGATTTGTTCTGTAAACTTTGGATTCGCTCAAAGGCCACACTCAAGGATCCAGAAGGCCACATGTGGCCCCAACCTGGCTTCCTTTCAAATTAGCAGTGTTTTGGCCATGGGGTGGTTTAAAACAGGAGAACTTAGGAATTAGTAGAGTAATATATTCTTCTGACGATCCTTCAGAGTGTTAATGAAGTCTTCTAGCCACGCTGATGTGGACCTTACCAATTACATAATTTTATTTAGGAAATATTCATCAGATATGCACAGTTTCTGTTAGCAATTCAGCACTAATCTTGGCACCAGAGATAAAATGAGAGGCCAAACCAGGTGAAGTTGATTTCTTCCTTCATGGATCTTATGGGTCAGAAGGAATACATAAGTATTAATGAATAATCCAGAAATAAATTTATCAGTGAGGGTGATTTGTGGTGCCACACTCATGGGAAACAGATTAATTTGGGTCTGACTCCCACCCTTTCCTTTTCCTAATTTTATCACCTTGGAAGAGAAGCTGAAACTCACTGAACATCAGTTTTCTTATTTCTAAAATGAGGCTGTTACTACCAACCATGCAGGATTGTTGCATGAATTAGAAAGTCTCACAAAAGTTGCCTAACAATAGATTAAGCCAACTTGTCCCGTTAGAGGACAGGGTCTTCCTTCTCCATGCATTCCAGCACATTTTCTTCCTTAACTTCCGACTCCACCAGAATCCAAGAAACACACAGACACTTTTTCTATGATTTAAAGTTAGTTTATCCAAGTCCTCTTTTGCTCAGAAACCAAACAAAGTAGAATTGCTTTTAGCTATAGGCGTATTGAACATATACTATATACCAAGTATTGGTATAAAGTACTCATTGGTACCATATAATGGTACCAAGTACTCATTTTATCTCTTTTAAAGATTATAACAATCCTTGAAGTAGATATTATTTTTATTCCCAATTAACAATGAGAAAATCAAATCTCAGATATGAAGTTTCTTGCTTATGTAATGTCAGTTGAGTCTGAATATAGGACTTTCTCCAAAGTCAACATGGTTTTTCTGCATATTCTTGTTTTTCCTTTGCCTAGCCTCTTTGCTAGTGTTTTCTTGAGTTTCTGGAATAGTAAGTTAGGATTCTGCATCCTGTATTCTTCCTCCATCCTCCCTGTTCCCCATCTTTCACTTTTGGCTACGTTAACATACCCTGGATTGCCAACATTCTGCTACCACTTTTGTCTTCTGGGAAGAAATGGGGCAAATTAATGTTCTTCTAATTGAATGGCTTTCTGGGAAATAGTGGCAATTCTATTTAAGAGATCTGCCTGAGCTAGGAAAAAAAAAGATGTGATGAAAGACTTTTACCCTGTGAAATGCAAAGAACATCAAGAAAGAATTAGCTGATGAGGCAATGTCTTCCTAATGTGAGAACAGAATGATCAACAATCAACTGCATAAAAGAGGAAAGCAGGCAAGTATACCCCAGTGAAAGAGAAAAGGAAAAAAAAATGCAAGGAGATTTTGGAGACCTCATTTACAGTATAGCTTTTGCTACTGATTTGGGATGTGGGGCAAACAACCATACCTGTTTTATATACTTAATTGCAAATACAAACAAAATATAACACCGATTCCTATCTCCATGTAATGCAAATATCACAAGAACAAATTACGTTATATAATTTCATTAGAAAATGTGTTATAAATGTTGAAGGCTACCAGGCATGGGATGGGTAAGTGAGATAAATAACCTTTAACAATTTCTTAGAAACTCAAGATTTCCAAGATTCTTTAAAGTTCCTATGCATGCATATACATAGACACAGATTATACCATTGCATGTAGGGAACTCCCATAATTAATACACAGCAGGATTTATGATTGGTGATAAATCTTTACGTAATTAATAAATAAACAAACAAATGAGAAGAAAACCATCACGATGCACTTATTTAACATGGGGATGACTTGAAAGTCTAAAGCAGCCATAGCCCCAAATTCTTTCTTCAATACCATGAAATGAGGCGATCAGCCATGATGGCAGGTTGACTCAACAGAGAGAAATTGAAAGGAAGTAGTTCTGGACGTGGGACACAAGGCACAGTGGGTGGCGGGAGTTACACACTAGACTGAGAACAGGGAGAACAAGTTAAATTGTGCATTCTGAACGGCGAAATTCCCAGTCTTCTTTCTACACTCTAATCTCAATGTGCTGGTAACCAGATACGTAAGTGCAGACTAGAGTTAGTTGGATTTTATTCTAGCAAAATTAGAAAGCATAGACTAGAGCCGCATAAACTAACATTTTGGGGTTATTCAGTGAAGAAATTAGTTACTTACCTCCCTATTACCCTATAGTCCACAAGTTAACAAGCAGAGTTTCCATTCAGGTTTTTGTTGCTTCATTCTTAAACACAAAAGCATAGCTAAGAACAGACATATTTGGTGGAAGTGTCAAACGTGACAGACAGAACAAGTAAACAGCGCATAAAGACAACAGAGACAATACAAGAGTAGAAGAAAAATAAAAGTCAAAATAAAAGATATTTGATGAAAATCATTTAATGGTACACTTAAAATGGAGTGTTGGTTGTACGTAGATACAGTTGGAGCACTATGTATGTACTCTCTGGACTACTTTGACAGAGTAGGTTTTTGAATGTAACAAGATAAGTCAACTTGAGTGGTAATATATTTTGG
>CAUYRT010046442.1:0-16991 GCA_963574885.1 Lepilemur ruficaudatus | reverse complement strand
CTAAAACACTACTCCCGAGGATTAAGAATGCATTGATTCTAGAACAGCATCATTAAGCTAGTATTGTCTCACTTGAAATGAGCAACACAAATCCACGGATTATCACATAAGAATAGTAAATATATAAACTCAAATCTCATTGATATGCATGTAAGACTCTACAGTTTGCAAAACAGTTGCAAAGATAATAGCTTAAATCTGGGTGAGAGCAAAACCCTATGAAAATAGACCACATAGGCCAGGCCTAGTAGATGGGCACATGACCAAAGTAGATGATTTAAGTAACAACAAGAAGATATTCAACCTGAAAATTCTAGCATTATCAGCTTTTGAAATCTTATTAACAGATATTTTCAATATTCTAGTATTCCCTATTGAAATGCAAGTATTCTTAAAAGACTCAACACCCTAAGTCATTATATTAGCACATATGGATAGTATACCACTATGGAATATGCTGAAGCCACACATTCAGGCATACACGCACACACGTGCATGTGCACACACACACACAGAGCATTTGGTAGATGGGAAAGAAAATACCCTAGATTAGGGAAAAATTCAACATCAGTTTAGCAGTGTTTTCCCAAGAATCTAGATTAGAAAGACTTGGTATCAGCAGCTTGGAATCTAGATCAGGAACATGATCGGGTAAAACTTGGTACTTGTGATGCAATAGGATTTAAGGAGGTAGGAGAGAAGGGGTGACCCAGGCATGGACTCAAACACCATATGGAACAGTTCATAGTCGGAACAAATGTTTTTATTTTCTTAGACTTTGAAAATATGTTGGTAACTCTATAAATGATGAGTGATAAAAATTGCAAAAGCTATTTCCATGGGATCATCTCACCCACTGGACATGCTAATATTATACTAGTCTAGTATGCTAGTCTAGCCTGCTTCTACTCTTCCCTTATTCAGTGTTACTCTTACAAAAAGGAACACAGCAAATATGAAAATAATTGTGGACCCATAATTAAATTGGTGAGAGTTCTGATCTTTTGCCTAAGATGAGGTGTTTATCATTGCTAAATCTCATAAAACGTTAAAAAAAACTTTATATAAAATATACGTGTATGTGTGTGTGTAAACACTATTCCATTTTGGTGTTCTCCCAACATCTAATACAAGTGATAAGAATCATAAGGATAGCAATAGTGATCATAAAAGATGAGAAATGCCCTCTGGCAATACTTTTTCAGGTTTTAACTTGTAATTTGTCCTTCCTTTTGCAGTGGGATGTATTATCTGAGGAATCTGCAGTGACATGTTTCACAAGAGGTGAGCATACAAGCTTCTCGCATGTCAACTCTTTTTTATAACATGATTTTACATTTATTATATTATTCTTAAGGGGATACTCATTGGAATGACAGGTAAAAGACACTTGATCCATACTTTAAAAGTGTGCCTTTGGATCCTTGTAATTTTTAAAACATTGTGTCTTCAGGAAGCAAAATTTCATATGTACAAGAGAAAATTACATTGAATTCAGAGCTAGGCAGAGAGTTCAGAGCCCTGGAGCAAAGTCTTCTGTATCTGTTAATATAAGAATTGATGGATTTATTTTAACTTCCACTGATTCAGAACCAGACCAAAAAAGGGATGTCCTGAATCCTACACTAAATACTGGGCCTGCACTCACGATGATGGCTCTGATGGCTGCAGCGGTGGTTCCTGAGTCCAGAGAGATCTGGTTGCCCCTTCGCATTGTTGTTTCAAATAGTATGACCTACCATGGTTGTGTGACTGATTTTTAACCTCTTTGAGGTGGGAGAAATGATAAATGTATTCAGAAAGCTCTAGAGAAACAGGCTAGACAGAGTCTTTTTCTTCTTTCCTTTTCTTTTCTCTTTCTCAAAGGGATGATCTGCTCACTAATCCAGAAGCAAAGCAAAGTTCTAGCCACACCTATGTTCATGGATCACACAGGCCACAGGAGTGATACACGTACCCAGGGACGACAGTCACAGAAAGGGAGAACTGCTTTCTGTGGCTCACAGGTTATTGATGACTGTATTTTTAGAGAAAAACTCTCTCTTAGCTCTTCCTGTTTCTTTAAATAATAGATTAAAAAATCACTTGACTAAAGAGATTTTCAAAGTAGGGGAGTGAAATTAGAAGGCATGGGAAATCTTGGCATTGTGATATAAAAGATGAGCTAGGTCGTACCTTAGCACTTTTTATAATTAAAAAATAATATATTTTAAGATAAAAAAGTAAGCTTTTAGCATGAGACAAATATAAAAGAGTAGTAGAAATATAGATAAATGCAGTGTAAGTCTGCCTGTTTCGCAGTCCTTCCAGGAGACTGGAGCGAGCCCTGCGATCAGTAAGCACCAGCCGATGCTGCAGGCAGGGGCGGCGATTTCTCTCCAGTTAGCGCGCGAAGCAGCGCTAAGTTCCACGGTTTTCTTCAGAAACAAAAGGTTAAAATTCTCTGATAAATCCAGGTTTCAGAAATAACATGCTCAAATCTCTCTGGATTAGGAAACTCTCGTAAAATTTTAAACTAGCTGTTTGTCTTTTTTTTTTTTTTTTTTAATCCTCAGTGGTTTAAGTTCATTTTCCTTGAAAGTTGCGTTGTCGTCACCTCACTTCAGGCTGCCAAGAGAAGGACAGGAGAAGCCCAGGGGAAAAACAGCAGCTGATGATTTTACTTTTTTAAAGTCCATTCCTACTTAGGAATAAGTAATAGGAAACTTTTGAGCACAGACTGTGTCTCAGTGATAACTCAGCTCCTCACACAGTTTCGGAAACCGAGGTTCGAAAGAGTCAAGTGGCATCCCCAGGACCACGCAACGCGGGGCACGGACAGGCAGCTAGCTACACCTCTCGCAACACGCTGCTGCTTCCGCTTCCGGGCACTCCTGCCTCTTCCGCTTCCCGGCATGCCCTTGCCTCTTCTCCTTCCCGGCATGTATCTCCCGCTTCACGACAAGCCCACGCCTCTTCCGCTTCCTGGCACGCCTCTTCCGCTTTACAGCATGCCTGCACTTCTTCTGCTTCCCGGCATGCCCATGCCTCTTCTCCTTTCCCGCGTACCTTTGCCTTTCCCCTCCCAGAATGCCTTTCCCGTCCCAGCATACCTCCCCCACTTCCCAGCATTCCTGTGGAAGCCTCGCTACACGCCCTTCCCACCTACAGAACGTTAAGTGTGATCCCTTCCACTGCTGCACATGGAAAGAAGGCCTAGAGAATTCTCTAATAAATTAACTATATTAGTGTATAATATTAATTTAATGTGCATTTTAATTTAAATAAGTTCACATATTAGTGAATGAATGAAAACTTCATTAGTGAGGATATCAGTTTGAGATCTGATGTATATCAAAATGTATGTTTAAGAGAACTGAACTATCATGAACCTTAGTAAGTGTACTTATAAGAGAAATGTTTAGAAATTGAAACACATTCAAGTGTGTGCATTTTTCGTCAGCAGTCTACACTAACACCATCATCTGGACATGACATTATAGAGCCCACCATTTTCAAAAAGATTATTCTGTTAGTCTTTAGTCTACAATGATTCTGAGAATAAGTCAACTGTCAATTAGCTAAACTCCCATGGATGAACTGTGTATTTTTTTCCTTCGTATGGCTATTTTTAAGGTTTGCTTGTTATTTTTGGTTCTCAGCAATCAATGATGCCCTAGATGTGGTTTTCTTTGTACTTGTCCTGTTTTAGGTATACTAAGCTTCATGGAAAGCTGCTTTTCATCACAGAAAAGTAAAATTCTCATTATTTACAGGTGACAAAGTTGTGTATTTAGAAAATAGAAAGAGATCCAAAAAATTGCTATAATAAATAAGTGAATTTAGCATGAATACAGAATACAATGTTAAAATACTAAAAGTAATTTTGCTTCTATGTACTAGCAACAAAAATTGGAAATAAAATATTTTTAAAACTACTATTTTAAAATAGTGTCAGAGAACATCAAATATCTACTTGTCTCTTTTTTTCCTGTAATCTTATCAATAACAATTACCTAGACTCATTAATTTATTAGAGTTACAAAACAGTACTATTTTAGTTCTATTTATTTATTGGCTGCAACTTTTTCTTAAGATATACTTTCTTTTATCAACTATTTGCTTACCCTGAGGTACTTATTAAACAGGAAAGGCAAGATAAATGCTTGCTCTATTTAAAAATAAAATTATTAGTTAGAAACAATAAGCTAGCTCCAAAGGTGATGTGATTTTTAAAGTTATTATTGTGTAGTCATTGATTTAAGTGATTTAATGTTTCAATCATCAAAGTGTTTCATGAAGAAGAAATATTCTTGCTATTCTGTTTATTTTGTTCCTTAAACAGTAAATGTACCTTTTGCAAATGGAAAGGAGACTTGTGATGAAGATTAACTCAAAATTTGAGGATAGCACTAAAAATCGATTGCCAACCAGACTGTTCTCAAATAGTATCTATTGTGCTCATTTACCCTTTGTCTTCCAGCTTCACACACTGCTTCTGCTCAGTACTTTATCATGACCCTGAGTCAATTTACTTTTGTCCTCAGCCTGAGTCCCAGCCACTTTCCCTATCCCCATGTCGCCTATCTCTGGAATGAAGTCTTAGTAGGGGGAACAGGCTGAAATGGACTGTGTGGTTAAATCTATTGGAAAAGACCATGTGCAATCTTAAGTAAAAGTGAAAATCAAAACTGAAAGGAGAGCCAACATCAGTACCAAGGAAAAAGTATAAACTGAAAAGTAAGATACTAGACCATTTGCTTACAACTGGGTGGGATTTGGGTTCCCAAGAAGATACGGCAATGTGCAGGAGACATTTTTGGTTGTCACAACAGGGGATGGATGCTACTGGCATCTAGTAGTTAGATGCAAAGAATGCTGCTAAACGTTCTACCATGCACTGATCAAGGTCTCCGCAACGCAGAATTTTCCATCCTAAAATGTCAGTAGTGCCAAAGTTGAGAATCCCTAATGTAGACAGAGGCTAAATCTCAGCAGAAAAGCTGTGAAGAGTAATGTTAGGATGTGGCACGGGCAATTGAAAGATGAAAAATGGCTGGTGTGAGAGAGAGAGATCTCATTCTAATGTGACTCTGGCTTTGCAGGTCTGTAGATGGAGCATGAAAAGTTTTTGCTTATTTGTTTGTTGTGGTATTTCTACTCTCCTGCCCAAGGACATCTCGGATTAATGTTTCCTCTAAGAATAAGAGGAAAAGCAGGAGGTGGGCTCCTCTTAAGCTTCAAAGCACGGGAAGGTTTCTGAGTCTTTCTATATGCAAAAATTCAGAGTCAGTTTTGTTCAGTCCACATATGTTGTGGTTGATCATTTTTTATGAAGGCCAAAATTAATTGATTCTTTTGAATTGATATGATATATAATGATATCAATTCTCAAAGGGTAAATATTTTAATGAGATGGGATATAAATCATAAAGACATCTTTCTTTTGTTTAAGAGAAATAAAATATGAATCTAGTATTAATAAGAGAGAATCCACCCATATGATTTTCAGATTTATTGAGAATTGCATTTAGTTTTGTTGCTGATGGTTTATTGAAAATTTTATCAATTTAAATGTCCTCAATTGATACTATTACAAGTGGCTTAAGCCTTTTTGAAAAAAAGTTAAGGAAAAAATACAATGTATTGTGTGTTTAAATTACATTTTATTACATATATCCTTTCATTTTATGAAAATGAATTTATCATGGATGTTCATAAATTCATATGAAAACTATTTAATCAACAGTTTCAATTTAGATTTCTGATAAGTCTAATACTCTACTAGGAGAAAATTTTCATTCTTATTTTTCCTAATGTATTATGGAAATTGTGGCTTTTTGCATTGTTTTTAAGAAATTTCACAAAAAATAATTGAGATACAATAGAGCTCCCTAGATATAATTTTAATTGGTTAGTTTATATTTTTTCCATATTTGGTATTTGTATCATTGGTGTCACATAAGATAATTTTAAGTAGTATATGAACAAATATTCTATTTAATTCTATAGTTAATGAATGATATATAGTAAAAAAAAATCTATCATCTCAAACTTATGATTTTTTGGTGATATAAAAATTTCTTTTCAGAGTGAAAATCTTAAAGCAAAAAATAGCAGGTCTAATTAAAAAAGGTATTCTGTGCTCTCTATCATGTAGCCCATAGCCACATGTGTAATGATCGCTTGAAATGTGGCTAGAGACATGTTTTCAATATACTGAATTAAATAAAGTTCCTAATAAAAATTAATTATCCATTTCTTTAACTTTTTAATGTGGCTACTAGAGAAGTTAAAATTACATAGATGGCTTATATTACATTTCTATTGGACAGCACTGCTCTGTACAATTTTCAATCAAGCACATATAGTGAAGATGGTATCTGAAAACCTAATGTTCAGTAAGCACTGGGCAAAGTTATATAAGGCCCCAATTCAAGTTATACAGAATCTACCATCAAATGGCAAACCAGTGATGTAAGATGCTCAGCTCACTCATCCAGGATCACACAGGAGGCAGCAGGCAGTCTGGAAATCCACTACTCCAGTCAGGCATAATCAATCATTATTCATTGATTTGGATGACTCTCCAGAGAGTGGTGACTTGATTCTGCTCCTGACCCCACTGGGATCTGGCCCAGTGACCGAGGTTTGCCCAGGCTGCCTCCAGCCCCAGTGATTGTAGGACCCAGTGTTCCCACCACCATCCAGAAAGACCACCCAGAGGACAACCTGTGATATTTGAGCTTTGACTCAGGAACTCCAGCCAAATGCTTTTGATTTGCCTCTAATGTATCCTCTCAGTGGCTCCCTGTGGCCTGGGAGTAGGATGGCTTCGTATCTCTGCTCTCCTATTGGAGCTTAGGACTGTTTTTCCTATTTAGCCACATAGTGATTTAACAATCTTGAGGCTTGTGGCTTCCTTACCCGCCTGGCTCCCTCTGAGTTTGGGTTCTCCAAGGTGTAGAAAGGAATGGAAACAGATGGTAGATGGCTCCAGTGTTGCATAACTTCCAAAGGGTTGGTAAATGTAAGAGTGGGCAGTGCTATTGTGGGACAGGAGAGAACATATTTGAAGAGATCAAGTTAACTTCTATAAAGAATCAGACTGAGAAGTTTCTCTTCAATGTACTTAGTGGATAATTATGCTTTGTCTTTTCTTTTTTAATTACTATGACATCTAGCAAAAAAATTTCAATAGAATCCTCCAATGAAATAATGATCTACTAACATTTTCACTCTAAATTGGTGGTAATAAAAAACATTGAAAAGTTGGAGACAAAGGGTAATTATAAATGTCATCCTTTTTTTATTCTATGACAAAATATGACATGGCAACTTGCATTCATATCAGAGTTTACAGCTCCTTAATAGACATACTCCACTTCCATTCTCCAGACACTACAAGGTTACCTTTAATGCTGGACACCAAGTTTGGAATCTCCAGAAAACTTTTGTGGATTTATCTGGTGCAAGTGACTCATTTCTTCCATGCCTCACAGAGAAGGCTGCATAAATTATTGAAAGGAGCACTTTAAATTAAAGAATAGTCAAGTAAACAGCTTCTCAGAAAAATCTAGAAATGTATCACTAGAAGGTAAGAACAGAAAAGCAAATTAGTGTTATTAATGAAAGAATTATAAACTAGGCATAAAAAAATATTGAAGTAACTCTTTCGCCATTTTCTCATTTACAGTAACAGCACTATCTGCAATATGATAGAATTTTTAAGTTTATCTCAAACTAATCAACTTCCCAACACAGATCTTAATCACTACCAGATGCACTTAAAAAAAAATCAAATGTTTAAATTCCCAACAATATCATGTCTGAACTTAGGCAAAGAAAATTAAGAAATGTTGGTGGTGTTGTCTTTACTACTGTGCAGTCCTGCATCCTAAATGTCTTTGGTTTTGCATGCAGAAAAATGATTTTGCTTCAAACCTACCCTAATTTTGTCACACGAACATAAATGAACATTTCATGCAATGTTACTGTGGAAGAAAATGTGACCATTACCAAAAAATTAATAATTGAATAATTAATATTGCTTTTTTAATAGTATTTACTTTAAATCTCATCTTAAATTTTTCCGAATGCTTTGCGTGGTTTCTTAGAATGCTCTTCTATTGTGAATAACTAGGAATCTTTAATTATATTTATTGTTATACCTAGAAACATTTTTTCACTTTTTCTCAGGAATATTGAAGTGAAGGACTATTACCATTCCCTTTTAGTCTAGAAATATTTGATGTTTTTCCAAAATAATATACACTAACATTGCCTCAGTAATTCTGGGCTAGTATTTATACTGTTGTAGTTCCAATTTTCACTCACTTCATATTTTAATAGCATTCTGCATGCTCCTGTTTTGTACCCTGTTATGTATAAATTCATACATGAATGCTTCAGCACTGTTTCTGGGGTTAGAACTACTTTATTCCTTAGAGCAGGCAAGGATGATTTAATATTTCATGGTTTTGTTTTTTTGTTTGTTTGTTTGTTTGTTTGCAGGTTCAGTGGCCTCATTGGCTGACCCTTTGCAAACAAAAAGCCAGTTGCAGAATGTACCCACAGCAGTAGTAACCCAACCTTTTATTTTTTTCTTCCTTGGAAAACCCCAGTTACTCTTTTATTCAGCAAATTTTAACCAGCCTAACAAGATAAATTGCAATTAAAACATACACACAGTCAACACTACTTTATAAAACAAACGACCATACCCTGAAAGCTGAAAGCAAGTCTGATTAGGAAATTCAGGAAGCGTTGGTCACAGACCTTACATCTTCCCATAGTTTTGATTAATCAACTCCATCCTTCTCTACCCCATCTTTCCATTTCGCATGACAAGGAGACATGTGGCTCTCCGGAGCCTGCCCCTCTCTCTCCCTTAAACCAGAGGACTTGCCTGGGGCCATACCTACATGCCTGATCCAAGCATAATGAGGCATGAAGCTGCCAGTGTGGGAGTCTGGCTGTGTCGGGAACTGATGGGCATTACATTTGTTAACTCCCAGGGCCCGTCGTGCATCTCTGGGCTCATGCTGTATTTATTTTAGGCACCCACATTTCTCATCTGTGATCTTTACACCGTGTGTACAATGAAAAACACAATCCCTGCAAGAAAAAGCTGCCCAGGTAGTTTTAAATGTAAGTCAGTAGAAGAGAGCTGGGAGAGGGTAGGAAGGGGAGAGGAGCGAGGGAGGACTTGCATAATGAAAAGTGTTTTCTTGGGAATCTACAGACAAGAAGGCTCATCGCCAGAGCAGCTGTTCTGGCCTCTGCCTCAAGATGAGAGCTGTCAAATTGAATGTCTGCCTGGGTTTCACTTAATATGGTTCTCCTCTGCCTGTCTGCTCACCATTGGCACAAATATTGCTGCATGAGATGTTCTGAGGTTCCTCTTTAGATATATGCTCATGAAGCTTCTCTGGGGTCTACACTGGGGAAGCAGGATTGCATAACAGTAAAAACTCTAGGGTGTGCAGTCTTTAAACTGTTGAAGGGTTTGTAGCAACAATAAGCTCTAGCAATTTCAAAATCTGCCTCATGATACTAGGACAATGTACATTCACTCACATACTAGATACCTTCAAGGACAAAACCTGTGTGTGATGTCTGCTCCTATTAGATGTTCAATATCATTTTTAAAAATTTTCCCTTTGCAGTATCTTAACTATTAGAAATGCACAACAGTGACATCTTACCCGTCAGCTAGGCAGGGAAGCAGCTCATTAGCAGGGAACACAGGTTCATCTTCAATAAAGTCTTCCTTTCCTCTGACACCTCTAACAATTAAAGGAGGCAGGGAAAATGAAGCAGTGCTTAAGTCAGGCTTCAGGTGTTTCTAATAATTGTGGCATCAAAGCATAATTATGAAATTCTAGAAGGAACTTATTCTAAAATCCTTCCAGAAAAAATCATAGAACACCAAATGGAATTGTATAGCATAATGAAAGCAGGTGTTCGGCTGTCTTATCCCTGTGTGTACACACTACACACACACGCATGTGTAGGTATCTATAAACACAGACACACAGCATCTTAAGGCGTTTGGATGTCACATTTTATAGATTTCAGCAGTGAGCATTCAACATTGGGGCTAGCTGGGAGGGAATGAAGTCGGGGCCAATGTCATCCTTGGATTCAGATGGTGCAGCACAGCTGGTTGGTGCTTCCAGGCCCACATGCAAAGCAAAGACCCCCTGATTGTTGGGAGAGGACAGCCTTTCGATTCTTGGCCTCATTTGAACATGGACTTCCCCTGCTGCCTTTTGCAAGAAACTCCTGCATCAGGAACTACAACTGGACGATCACCCAGAGCCCAGCTTTGCTACTCAGCACCCTAACCACGAAAAACTATCTCCTATTATCTTCGGTTTTCCTCAAAGTTGAAATCAGTGCCAAGCTTTACTAGAGACCAGGTTTACCCATAGACTCAAAATAACAGCTTTCCTTTTCCCTTCATGTGAATGAATCACTGGAACACAAGCCCAAGATCCTGTATGAATATTTCAGCAAGTAAAGTGTTGCTGGCAGCAAAATATGCAATTCATAAGCAGGAGATGTGAGTCCCTCTTGAAGCAGAGAAGGAAGGACACATTTCATCCCAGTCCAAAAATAGAAGAAATACATTCTGTTACTCTAGAAAGTTGACTTGCATGTTGAATATCCTAAGGCTCTTGTGAATGTACATGGCTCTTTTTCCATAGGATGGTTCTCTGTGGTATGAGTCGTTCTTCAACGTGAATAAAAGAATTTCTTCTTTGGAATAAAAGTTATTTCAGTGAATTTTCAATTAGTGCTAAGTACGAAAGAACCCTGCCTTGTGTCTAAAGCAATAATAGGATGACAGAGAGAAGTCCCCCAAATGCATGCTTGGAATTTGTGTTATAGAAAACGTCTCTATGGCCCAGGCAGAGCTCCCGAATTTTCTCAGTAATTAGCTACAGAGACATCTAATTGTTTGTCCAGCTAATAGATGTAATTCCACTAGTTAGAGACTACATGGAGATAACAGGAAAAAGCCAGGTCTTCAAGATTTACCTTGTGAATTTAACTCATTTTTCCCTCCTAATTTGTTGGCTTATGATGAATTTGACTACTGAAAAAGTAAGGACACTGGTTAGATATTTCTAAATTGCTATAAATTCTATTTAAGGTGATTTTTTTTTCAGAGTCAAGAAAAACTTTTTAAGAATCAATTAAGTGAAAGGATAGTAAAACTATCATATATCATGTTCCTACTATGTACCAGATTTTCAATAATGCTTTCTCACATATACTATTTCCTGTAATCCTGACAACAGACCCAGAGAGCAGAGATTTATATCCAGGCCTCCTGAGCATGGGCTCAATAGGAGAATTACTTATTTAGTCTGCAAATAAAAGTGCCTCCACTAGATACTCCCCGGTAATGTGGAACCAACATTAAACAAGACAAACAGTTTTTAACTCTTAGACAAAAATCTCAAGAACTTAAGACTGAGTCTGATAAAAATGCTAAATCTTTATCAATTTGTAGCCAGAAAATACCAGAACTAGCCAAGAACATTCATAATAAAGACAAAAGTAATATGTTCTATGTACATGATGTGATGGTTGTGAGCAGAGACAAGCCTGCTAGATATAAAGATCTATTATAAATATACTCTTTAAGTAATCATTTGGTATCGGTGTATAAAAGAAAAACAGAGCAATGAACTAACAGAAAGTTCAGACACAATCCCACATATAAATTAGCACTTAGCATGCATTAAAATCAAAATCAAATATATATATATTATTTCATGAGTAGTATTGGAAGAGCACCTGAGAAGCCTACAGGAAAAGGTGATAAATATTAATTGCTATCTCACTGCTTATATCAAAACAAAAGTAAACTAGATCAGTGATTTTAACAGTAAAATATAAATCTCTGAAACTACTTTAGGAAAAAGATGGATTTAAATCTGTACATACACTTAGAGTGAGGAAAGTCTAAGTAAGACCAAAATAAAAAATAAATAATAACAATAATAAACTTGGGTATATAAAAATATGGAAATACCTCAAAATTGTATTAAACAAAAAAAAATTGCAGAAGTATTTAGAGCAAGGGTGAGCAAATGGCTGCCCACCTGCTACGTTCAAGCTCCAGCCTGCCTTATTCTGACTTTCAAACTAAGAATGACTTTTACACTTTTAAAACATTGCTTAAAAAGAAGGAAAGAAATGACTATGTGTCAGAGACCTATCATTACCCCCATTATAACTGAACTGTTATAAATAAAAGAGTTACTAGCTGGCCCTTTAGAGAAAAAGGTTGTCAATCCCTGGCATAAGGTACTGAGTAAATTTCCACTGTGTGTAAATGAAACAGGACCTGCGCGAGCACAGACATGTCTGCACACACAGAGAGACAACCATCAATTTGACAGTCAACTTGACAGCGCACAGTCAGGACTGCTTTTCCCATTAACTGACTGTAACCACAGCTCAGCAAATTCCTCCCTTGGGTAGAGTCTATGGCTTTTCAGTATTAAAATGTCCCATTCTGGGCAGCCTTTCTCCCATCCTTTGGGATCAGGATTAACTCCTAGGTTAAGGGGACAACAATGAAAGAACCCGACATCTGCTCATTCTCTTCCTCCATCTCAGTCCCCAAACCAAGGGAACACTTTTACACATACGCTCTTCTGTCTTTTCTCTTCCGATTCTAGTCCTCTAGAATTGAGGACTTCGAGGATGGAATAGGAGAGATGACAAAAAATCTGTCTCATAGTCAGCCAGAAAGCCCCATTGAATGCCCCGCCCAATAAAACTCCACACGGTACCTTTGCAGAAATAACTCACTGTGGTACTTGTCCTGCTTCTGACCGCCCTTGACGCAGCTGGACTCCATGGAAACAGTGATTTTGCATAAACGGTGCATGTGGCTTGAGGAAGGGGAAGGTGTTCAGTTTCTTCCTTGCTCTTTTTGCAACTGAGGACCTTTCACAAGGGGAGCCACACTCCTGACTACTGCCTAGGCACCCCAGTCCCCTCAAGGCAGCTTACAGCTCCTGTCACTTTGTTTTCCCTCTGTGATCCATTTCATGGAGCATGGAACTCCAAAGTTCTTCTTCCTTGCTCTTGGAGACTCGGGGAGAACTCAACCCTCTACTCCTAATTCTTGAGGTACGTACTTAACCATTGTTTCTACTCACTTGGCTGTCTTGGGTCTCTTCAGCAATGACCTCACTTTCAGAAATCCCCAGGCAAGAACAAGGCACCAATTTCTAAGTTCACACATGCCCCAAACTCTACAAAACATATACTGAGTCTTCCTAAAAACACTCTCCCCACGAAATTTTCTGAAGCATGTACCAAGCTGGTTTCACACATATCTGTAGCTCAGTAAATATATGTTTAGCAAAGGAGACCTCAGTCTGTTCTTCAGGCAGCTATCCTCAGCCAAAACAAGTGGCCCATAGGAACCGCCCTTGTGTGGCTGGGGAAAGGGAGTGCTGCCTCCCCCTACTGTAGGGGAGGAAGGAGAAGAGGGAAATGAACTCTGGACAGAAAACTCACTGTTCTTGTCAATGTATTTGATTTGCCTCCGTTCCAACAAAATGTTCTTTAGATTGAGGCATGATATTTGGGTTAGAAGATACCATTTAGGTAAGTTCCAATGAGCCTGCAGGGGTGGTTTGCTTGTTTATTTAAGTGGAGTTAATTAATGATTTGGGATCTTCAGCTTTGAATACTAGACAACAACCAAGTCAATAATTCCAGGTCAAGAGGGAGCCGAGAGATAGAGGTCCCACTGAAAGTAATGATTTTATATAAATTCTAATTGTTATAAAAATAACAATATAAATGTATATTTATATAAATAAATATTTATATATTCATATGAATCAATATTATATAAATTTGTATAATATAATTTCTAATTGTTATATACATCTAGATAGTATATACATTGGTGTATCAATGCAGAGATGTTTATTTGTGCTGAGGTTATACCTGGCGAGATACACAAACATTGACAATGCAGTGGCTGTGTTTGAGAACTATTGAGGAACTGGGAGAGCCAAAGTGTGAGGGATAATTACTTAAACCATATACCCCTTAGAACCCCTCAGAATTTGTATGTGTTTTCCTTACCTTTTTAATATAAAATTCTGGTTAATTAAAACAATGAAAAAATAAAGTCCATTATATAAAACTAATAAGCTAAATAGATCAAAATAGATAGTCTCTTGATAGTCATTTTCTAAGCCCGAGCACACATTTTAGTAAAAACTGGAAGAAGGGTGGGTGAATTAACATTCCAATACAATGTAGGACTAGAGACAAGATACAGTGGATACTGAAGGTTGGGGTTGGGAAGGGTTTGGAAAATGGAAAGTCAACCTCCTACTTAATAAAGGGGAAAAATATGCCAGGATAAGAATAACATTTATTGGAAAAAGACAGAAAAAAAGGCTTGATTTTGACAGTAACTATTGATCAAATGTTTTGAAATGAACCCTAAACTTATTAGAAATGTGTCTTTTTCATAAACTAATCTTTGCATCATTTTGAAATGTATTAGCACTAGGATGCTGATCATAAGTGGAGTGATTACAAGGCTCCATTTGCCTGGGTTAGTCCAGCCTCTTATCAACTTCAGAACTTAACAACCTAAATCATCACAAAATAGTCTTATGACTTTATATGTATTTACCTAAATCTAAGCAAAAAAAACCACATTTTTTTCCTACGACATTTCTCTACAACGTTTTGGTAGAGCATGGGTAGAGGCAAGGTGGGGAGATTTGGTGATGAAACATCCACATGATGAGTTCTGAATCTAATCTGAGTTGGAGCTAGCACACAGCAAAGGAGATTGGTTTTCAGTAGTAAATATTGCAAGGCTAGAGTCAGTGTGGACAGTGCAAACTCGCGTATGAGAATTTACATACCCTGTCCTGATAAACTACTGAGACATTTCTTCCAGATGAGTAGAGTTAGAGATGGCGTTTTCCATTTTGATTTAGTGACGCTACGTATCAAAATCATCTGATGTGTTTGTTCAAAATGAATGAGTCCCAGAACAGAGCCATTGAATTAGAAGTATCTTTAACTGGGTAGGCTCAGAAATCTGTAGTTTTAACAAGCTACCTGTGTGGCTGTTCTGGACTGTAAATATTGGTATCTGCTGCTCTGTGGGGATACTGAGCAATCTTCCAGCACAAAAAAGAATGGTTGCATCTAATAGAATGCAGAAGCTGGCTGTGGGGCTTCTGAGAGAGAATATGTCACAGGGGTGGAAAAGCCAGGTCAACTGAGGCTGCTTTAGCTAACGAGTCTGCCGGGCTGAGGCAGGGGCTGGTCTGGGGACAGAATCAGAGCTGTTCCCAGAGCCCATTCTAGCAAATCTACTTTACATGTGAAAACAAGAGCCTTGTGCATGGGTTAAAAGATCCATTTATTTAACTTCTGCCATATCTTAAGGCCCAGTGAAGCCTGCTGAGGGCTCCTCTTACAAAGTACATCTCTAAACCAAGAAGGTCATTTCCTTTCCTCTTCGCAGGAACTGTGGAATTGCCAAGGCCGGTGTCATGGGCTCCGGTGAGGGGACACCTCAGCAGGGCTCTGCGCCCAGAGCAGATCCAGGCTCTACAGAGCCCTGCATCGGGGCCACTGGCTTGGCAGAGGTGAGAGGGCTGAATTAAGCTGCAAACAGAACAGCATTTTACAAATGGCAAAAATGAACTCTGTTGAGGGCTACGGAGTCAGTAAGTGGTACAGAGAGGTGACAACAAGGCTCTCTGCCATCGCTTCCAGGGTTAGTGTTCTTTCTTCAGAAACAGAACACTGAAACAGTTTCTGGGCCCTTGAACTAAGGGTTGTTCGGTAGAGTCCCCAACAGGGTGGGTAGGCAGTAGGAGGCGTCGCCCACGTGGGCGGCCTTCTATGAACTGCTCCTCAAAATTCTCCCTATACCACAAAACCGGCACCGAATGCAATCCGTCGTCTTGCTTCACAGATAAAATTTGTCTTCGTCACTTTGTTTTTCCTTCGGAAAACGAGCGATCACTATTTCGCAGCGTACCAGAGGGAAGTTGGCATGTGCCATTCGTGTGGTGTGTTATGGCTGTTCGTGGAGAACTCTCTTCACAGAATGTCAAGTCTTCAAGTTTAGGCATCGGAGATGGCCCACGGCCACGTCAGAGCTGCGTATCAGGACAGCAGGCTGTCCCCCCACCACCGAGGGAGCCCTGCGCCCCTCAGGGAGAGTTTCTGCACCTCCCATGCCAATGCGACAATGGCCCTGCGTGGGGACTCAAACTCACTTTGCCTCAGTTGTTCGCTGCTCCGAGAGACACGCTTGGATTTGACCCGGTCCTCAGTGGGCCAGCGTCTACGCGTGTCTCCCAGAGTTGTCCTGGCTTATCCAGTGCACTCAGTCTAAAACAGAGAGGATTTTTGAGGAATAATAGGAGGAACTGCCTACTCTCTCCTCTCCTGGAAATGCCCACAGAACATTCTGGGAAACGTCTTAAATGCAAAAGAAATGTTTACATCATAATCTTTTAAATCGGAATTTTTTTTTTTTTTTTACTTTTTATGTGTTTTATTTTTTTTCTAGTTTGCAGCTTTCAAACGCACTTTATTTGTTTTAAGTAAAATGTCATGGGCTGTGGAAGAGTATCCTGGCTGCCTACCCAGTAGTCTTCACCCCCCTACCCCATTTCCTTGCTACCAGGCTCAAGTTCCCACAATAGCCTCTGCAAAGAGCCATCCTCATTTCCTCAGCCTTCCTTGGGCAAAGCGATCTGAAAGCTGAAAGGAATATTTCTGAGGGGTTTTTGGCTTCTTACATAGGTTTGAGAGAGAGAGAGAGAGAGAGAGAGAGAGATAGAGAGAGAACCTCCCAGCCAAAACCAGGTTAAGTTATAGGCATCATTAAATTATGTTTTGGCATAAATGTAAAACATCTCTCACCCTAACTTCTGGGATACAGACTAAAGGCATTGTCTGTTCCCAGGGACCTTCTAAGC
>CAUYRT010046441.1:0-72173 GCA_963574885.1 Lepilemur ruficaudatus | reverse complement strand
CAAGCATATCCCACCCCTCCACAGTGACCCCCCCATGTCGCTCAGCCTTGGGTCTACCCCCCACCTCCCCAGTCCCCAGTAGGCGTCCCGTCTTTTGTATGATGCGTGGAGCAGCATTGCTGAATTTACTCTGGACTTCCCCACTGTCTGTTTACCTAGAAGACAAGACCCTTTATGATCGCCATATTCTTTCTTTAGAACACGGATGTTTCATTCAGGTTACATTTAAATCCTGCCTGGCTTGGGAATCATTTTCTCAAGGGACGGTGAACATCTCTTCTGTGATCCATTGTTTGTAGGTGAGACAGTTTCGACCTCAGAGGATTATTCTGTATTCCTCACTTCTAATTTCTTGGAAATTGGGGGCTCACTAAAACCCCAACAATTGTAAAGAAACTAATAGAACCAATTAAGATAGAGATATGTTATAGTCTTAAATTGCACATATCTGCACATCATTTCTTCATAAAATCAACATTTAACTAATATTCAATGTTGGTACAAGTTCTGAAGAGTCCTGTAATGACAGTCATGTATCCAAAGGAAATGCCTAGAGAAGCTATCACACATCTGCCCAAGTGGACAGGTACTACGTCCACGCAGCAGTTTGTTACAGCAAATATTGTAAACAACTTAAATAGTCACCAAAAGGAAAATAGATAAAGCAGTTGTCATATATTTAGGCAATGAAAAACAACAATGGAAATAAATTAATTGACTGTCATGTATGGGTATGCATACATCTAGAAAATTAATACTCAAGCAAGAAAAGTCAGGCATAGAAAGGCATGTACAATATAAAGCCATTTATGTGTTTTTAAAACTCCCAGAACAATATCATAATTAGTTTATGGAAACATACACATATGGTTAAAAAAAACACTCAACAATTTCTCAGGATTATGTCTTCTTCTGGGAAACTAGGGAAGGGAATAGGATTGGGTGGGCTAAAAATGATAATTCAACTGTGCTACAAAGTTTCATTTCTTAAAAATACTCATGAAATACAGAGAATATTAATAGTTATATAAATCTTGGTGATGGTTATATGGTTGTTCTCCATTCTTTATTTGCTCCATATTTTAAATATTTTATAATCAAATTTGAAAAAAGAAATTTATCTTCCCTGACATGAAAAATTCTCCAACACATTTTATTTAGGGAAAAGAAATGATTACAGAAAAATATGTATTGTTTGATACAATTTATGAAAAAGATGAATATAGAAATGTATATTTGTAAATATATATTCATATATATATAATTTTAAATACACAGAGTAAGGTCTGGGCGACTAGGCGCCAAACTGTTCTTTGTAGTTATGTACCAGCAAGAAAGTAGAATTGGGCAAGGATGTGGGTAAACGGGACCTTCACGTTTTTACTCTGCATACTTACCTGATTTTATAAAATGTGCATGATTCATCTGTTGCTTCACTATGTAAAAAACTAAAATACAAATCTGTGTTCTGACTATAAAAACAAAGGATAACACCAATAGTAATGTATACATGTTAATTTACATTCTGCAGTCCTTAGACCTGTGTCTCCCTGGAGAATTCCGGGAATTTTAACTTAACCTGCTTCTCCACAGGTCACAGACACTTGCATTCCTCACCCTAAGACCCCAGCTAAAGGCCAAGGTAAGGCTGTCTCTTAACTATCGGCTATTCCTGGGGTGCAAGGGTGGTTGGAAGGGCTGTGATCCCAACCAGGGAACAGCCAACCAGAGAATGAGGGAAGAGCGGAAAAGACACACGCCTCCAAAGCCGCCTGAAGGCACTGGGTCCCCACAACTGCGCACAACGTTGGAACAGAATTTCAGAAGTTTACAAAAGCAAACTAGATTCGGGGGACTACATTCTTGCAAATTTCAGAAGTTTGTAAAAGCGAACTAGGTTGCGGGACTATATTCTTGCAACACGGAATACCCTCTGACCTCAGTCTTCCCTAATTCTAACCCCTCAGGTTGATTGTCCACCCGCGTACCTGCTGAGACCCCAACCCTCAGTTTCCTGTGCCCCTGGCCCCCAGGGTGGAGCACTGCCGGAGGCTATCAAGCTGCAGGTCTGGTGTCCCCCCGCAGGGGCAGCGGCCCAGGCACCACTCCACAGGCCCCCGCGGGACTCCTGCACCGTGGCTCTCCCTCTGTCTTGGTGACTTCAAACTTTCTGTGCACCCTTCACATCTTACCGCTCAGCAGGGGGCCCCGCTCCTTCTTCACAGAGAAAACAAAAGACACAAGCCAAGCACTAGCCTCAGTTTCCCAGAAGCAAATTAAAACCCATCTGCACTTGGGTCCGCGATGCTCTCGGTCCCTCCTTTCTCCGAGGTCCGCCTGTCCACTCGCGGCCCCTCCCCCCTCCCTGTCCACTTTAAGAATGCGTCTTTCCCAGGTGGCTCTTCCCTCACCTGTGTCTTCAGCCTCTTCCTCTCTACCCCATCAACACTCAAACACACTCAGATCTCTCTAGCAGTGACACGCTTTGGAGGCTTGTCGCCTCCAAATTTCATGTTGAAATTAGATGCCCAGCGTGGGAGGCAGGGCCTGGTAGGACGTGTTCGGCTCACCGGGCAGACCCTGCTGAGCGCCCCCCCACCGCACCGAGTGAATCCTCCCTCTGTGGGTTCCAGCTCGACAGCTGGCTGTTGGGAAGAGCCGGCGCCTCCTCCCTCTCCCGCCCCCTGCGCACCTGCGCCCCTTCGCCTTCCGCCTCCACTGGGGGTCCCCGAAGCCCTCGCCAGAGCGGATGCTGCACAGTGTTTCTGGTACGGTCTGCACAGTCGTGAGCCGGATAAACCTCTTTTCTCCATAAATGACCCAGCCTCAGGTGCTCCTTTACAGCAACGCAAAACATGAACGACGGAAGGGCCCTCTTGCATCTCATTCGGCTCCGTCTGGAACTATTTTCACGTTCACAGCCAGACTTCTGCACACACCGGGGTCGCTCCCAGGCTGGCCGTGCTCGGCGTCTTCGTGCGTGTCACCCGCCTGCTGCTTGCCCTACTCGGAAGCCACAGCTCTCAGCCCAGTCCTCGCTCTGTCCCGACTGTCCTCGCCCGCTGTCTGCAGTCCCCCGGCCTCTTGCACAGGAAACGCCACCCATGACCGCGCCCCATCGTCGCCGAGGGGGCAGCGTAGGCCCCAGCTTATCACTGAGGTCATGGCAGCGCCGTCACTGTCTCTGGTGATCGTGAGTTGGATCATCGCTTCATGGCCATTGGAGGTCTAGACATCGGAGGACTTACTCCAAATTGCTCTAATTACTCCTAAGTGTGATTAGAGCTTGTAATCAGACAGGTCTGGATTCAGATTCCGCTTCCTTTACTGACTAATTGTACAATCCGGGCAAGGAACGAACTTTCCCGAGTCTCAGTTTTCTCATCTGTCAATTGAGAGGAATAATTCCTGTTTCAGAGGTTGTTGGAAGGGTGTTTAATCCATAGCAAATGCCCGAAAAATAAGAGCTGTTATTAGCTATTATGTCTATTGTGACTCAAAGGCGCACAACAGGATTAGGGCCCATGTATGACCTTGTGATGCTGCCTTTGGTTTCCCGATGGGGGCAAAATAGCTGTTCCTTCAGAGGTTTCAGTCGAGGTACTCCGTAATTGCCGCATAGTCTGAGATCCTGTCACACATCAACTTAATCCGTGTTACCTGATCATACACTGAATGAAACTTTAGCGTAACTGACCTCTGTACCTTCCTATACTGCCAGCTTCTCTTTGGAAGGAAGAATTTGTCATGGCCAACGGTGCTATAGCCATGTAACAGAAGGCCTCAACTCAGCTCCAGTGGGGGCCCAGCGGAGGGTGCTGGGATGTTATGGGTTTAAAGGGTCCCAGAAGGAAGACAAATATCATCTGGAGAACAAATTTTCTCTCCTCCCACTGTTTTTCTTTCCTTTCTTTTCTTTTCTTTTGTTTTTGATGTGTGTGACAGAATAAAAAGAATAAAGGAGAAAAGACAGAAAAAGAAATGTGCGTTTTCTTTGAAGGTTCTCAGCAGCAAATCCCCTAATTTCTGGGTCTGGGTAGGATCCCCTTACACTCATCGGTGGGCATGTGGTGCTCTCGAGACAGAATCCGCTGGCCTGGGCAGGGCGGACACGAAGCCCACGGTCAGAGCCGTCAGGAGAAAATGGCTCTGCTGTTGCAGCCCAGCTCGTGGCTCTGCAGCTGGGAGAAATGCGAGGAAAGTGGTTTCCACGCTGTTGAATTGTACAGTTTAAGACAATTTTTTAAATGAAAAAAAATGTGGGAGCTACCGGAGTCTGGAAAATTTGAAGTTTTTAAGAAAGTTTGAAACTACTGCTATCTGCTTTTGCCACTGTTACATAAAGGAAAGAACATTTTAACACAAAAAATGAAGTAAGAATCTATTCTTAAAATAAAGGAAAGTCCTTTCCAGAAAGTAGAAATTTTAATTTTAACCTTATGGATCTTTTTATCTCTCTCTCCCTCCCTCCCTCCATCCTTCATCTAGTTATCTAGTTATTATCTGTTTACATAAATATTTATCTGTATAATACTGTACTATCTTTTCCTATTTTCATTAAGAACCAGCACCAATCCTCGGAGCAGGATTGTAGAACCATGCTCTGGAGGTTATCTATTATAACAACTTTAGTTTACAGATGAATATTCTGGAACACAGATGTTAAGTGATGAGTCTCTTATGGTTGTGCAGCTAATGACAGATCAAAAGTAGGGCCAATCCTTAAATCCCCAGTCTTACAACCAAGTGTTACTTCATCACTACATCACAATAATTAACCTTAAAAATCACAATCGGCATTCAAGTATCTGCTGGAATAGGGCACCAGGAATTCATGATGACCCCACAAGAAACTTGGATTAGGTGTTTCAGGCTCTCCCTTTTGTTATATTTTCAGTCCCATCTTGATTAATCTTGTTCCTCTTCCTACACTGAGCTCCCTCTTTACTGGCTCTGTTTTTAATGGTGCCACCCCATTGCCACTGCCCAGTCCTGGACTGTGGGAGCCATGGGTTGCTTGCCGTCCCTGTTTCCTCAACCCCCAGAGACACTAAGTCTCCTCGATTCTATCTCTGGAAGGTCTCTTACGTCTCGTTAGTCCTCCCTGACTGCGCAGGCTCATGCCATTCTCCATCGTTTCCTCTCCAGGACTGTTGCAGTAGATCACTCATCGGTTCCCAGCCACAGGTGTTTTCATTCTACCTGTTCTTTAAAACAAAACAGTAACAACAGTATCAACAAGAAAATAAAAACAGGAAACCGTAATGATCCTCACTGTGCCCACTAGTAAAATCTTCCCCATCCTCCTCCCTGAGTGCCATGTCTAAGCGTCACCTGGTTCCTGGTTATTCCAGGCAAGTGCTCCGTGCCTTTGACCATGCTGTTCCCTTTGCCTGTGATGCCCTTCCTCTCCATCTCTGCTTTAAAAGCCCTCACTCACCTCAAGTCTCCTCCTGGTGCCACTTCATTTCTCTCCTCTCCAGCAGAGTTAGTTTCTCCCTCCTCTACGTCCCATAACTCTTAGCACACCTTGCCTGAATATCATGGGATATCAAGGTGGGTTGCATCTTCCTCCCCTACGATAAATTGGGAGCTTACTAAAGGCAATTTTCGAAGTGCTCTCCATCCCCACATCCTTCCCTACATCTAGTCCTCCGTGCCTGGCTCCAAGGGAGCACTTGACTAAAATTTGTTAAATAACTGAATGAAAGATCTAACAGCAAAGCCTGGTATTTTATCTCTCCCCTCTACCCTTCCACACTTTTGTAGAAAGGACAAAAATAGACCCGGGATGATCAATAAGCTGTATTCAATGTCTAGATATGTAAGAACTAAGTAGAAACATTTGATATGAAAAATCTGGTTGGGCGTGAGAAGGAACATTCCCAGGCTAGAGCTTTCCTTCTGGAATACAAAATATAAAACCCTCCATTTCACTTGAAATATGAATGAAGAAACTTCTTGTCCAATGGGGCCAAGATATTCACCCAGATTTATTAGAGTTTGAAAGACCCTGAGATAATCCACCTTAATCTTATAGCAGTCTGTGTTTGATAAAATGAAAATTAATAACTAGCAACTGATTAACTAGATCTTGACATCAAAAGACTTTTGTTTTTCTTTTCAAACAAATGTTAAACAACACCAAAAAGTGAGACATTTTGATGCCATATGGCAGAGGTGATGGTGTACACTGGTGGAGACAGCCAGGGGACTCTCCAATTTCAGAAGGCAAGGCAAGAGGGTAGGTCCACTTCCATAAAGCACTCTATTATAATCTGATCAGATTACATCATGAACAACTTTTCAGCATAATGCTCTTAAAGATCAAAGTACAACATACTAATCGAAAGTGGTAGAAGACCTAGACTCCAATCTCAACTCCGTTATCTGGTATATTTTTATTTTTATTTATTTATCTTTAAATTTTTTAAAAAAATTTTAAGAGAGAGGGTCTCACTATGTTGCCCAGGCTAGTCTTGAACTCTTGGACCCAATTGATTCTCCCACCTCAGCATCCCCAGAGTATCCCCAGGTGCTCACCACAGCACCCAGCTTGGCATCTGGTATCTAAGCATGGTCAGAACACTGATTTACGAGTCATTAGCTCTAGTGTTCTTCCCTGTAAAATGGGAATAGTAACACAGTACAACCCTCACAGGATCATTTTGATAATTAAACAAGATAACATGTGTAACATATCTAGCTTGTGCCTGCAACACAGTGGGCACTCAATAAATATTACACTAATTCTCTTTTAGAATAAGTAAGACAACTTGAGTGCAAGTCACAGGGAAGCATCTCAAAGTCATAAGTGAATTTAAGTTGAATTAAATAGCAATGTGAGGCTTTTGTAGGGAGAAATATTACTTGATGTTAGAAGAATAAAAGACCCTCATGGCAGAGACTGATGTATGTACACCAAACCCTCTTCATATTTCTTCTGGGCACACAAGACTACATTTCTTGACCTCCCTTACAGTTAGGTGTAGCCAACTTCTGGACCAAATTCTGGCCAATGCCATGTAAGCAGAGAGGACATGCAACTCTCCGGGCCTAGCCTTGAAATCCTCCCTCATGAGGTAAGATTCTCTGCTGCTCCTCTCTTCCCCGTCTGCTAGCTGGGTATAAACCATGCAGCAGAGGAGTCAGAGCTGCAGAGGACAGCAAAAGCACAGATGGGAAGAGCCTGCGTCCCTAAGTCCCAGTGCAGAAGGCTGCAAGCTAAACTGGCGTGAGAGTGAGAAACAAACCTCTATTGTATTACGCCACTGAGACTCGGGGTCAGTGGTTGTAGCAGGTAGGCGACCCTGACCAGTGCAGTCCTGAAACTACCACTGCTGTGATATTCTGCATTTATTAGGCCCTTATAGAGTGTTTATTTCCAGTTTGGGTATTTGTGTTCCAAAAAGGCAAGAAGAAGCTGGAGATGGATGACAGAAAATTAGAAAGCGTATTGGGAAAAAAGTTGGAAAACTTGTCACTACAAAGATTTAATTAAGGAAAAAAAAAAAGATTACATGAATCCCTTGCCATAGGAGAAATTCTGATATATATGGATGTGCATGTGGGTATATTTTCTGAGTCCATGCCAGTGGTTCTCAGACCTGGATACAAATTAGAATCACCTGGAGGCTTTTAAAAACTATGATGCCCAGACCAATTAAATTGTAATCACTGATTGGCTCTAAAAGTGTGTGCACATTTGAGAATCATTGATTTATGCAAATCGTAAGCCTTGTCTTTTTATGACTTGTGTGTTCAGAGCCACAGTATCCCACAGACATTGGCTTGGAGAACCAGACACTGCAAAGCTCCCTGCAGAAGTGGGTAATAGGAAGGGCGAGAGCTCGGTAGTCACGGGAAGTCGGTTGGGAACACAGCGCTGTTGCTGACTAGTTGAGGACCTTGAGGAAGTTACTTTATTGCTTTGACCCTCTGTCTCCTCAACTGTTTAATATAAAGTGGGGATTCTATAACCTTCAGAGCTGCTGGGAGAAAAACAAGGTAAAGTGTGTCCAGCTGGAAACAGAGTAGATACTCAACACGTGGTAATTATCCCATACTCAGAGTTTATAAACAAAGAATGCCAAACTTACAAGAGTCACATTGAAACTCCTAAAAAGAGATAACCTGAAGAGATTCTTGACCATAAGCAATGGTAAATTTTAATGGACCAAACAGTGTTCATTATTATTATTTTAGGATATAGAAAGTACTATTGACATCATCTTTATGGAGGGTGTTATCTTTATTGCCTTCATTTAATAGATGCGAAAATATTTATAAGGGTCACGGGTGACATTGCTCTGCAAACTCTGTTTCTCCAGACCTTCTGACTTCAACTCTGAACTCTGCTCTCAGGTATGTTACCCTCCGGCTGAGAAGAAAATACTGTACTTTCTTTTCGTGAAGGAGTGGTTTTAAAGACAAGGGTTAACCAAGCCAGTCAGCCCTTTCTAAGTAGACCCTGAAGGGGAATGAGGCGCTGACTCCTTGCAAGCAGCCGGCAGGCCAGCGAGGGCTGGTCTTGCTGGTGCTCTCTGTGCTCCGTTGCTGTGTTTTATGTCTTTACAAAACGGCAGCCAGGGGTGCGAGGCAGCACGTGATCCGTGCCAAAGGAGAGGGGCAGGATGAGGGGGTGGCAGGGTGTCAGACACAGTGGTGATCATTCTGGTTTTGAGGTTCAGGGGAGTTTTCCCAAGGGAAGATTCCCAAAGAAGATAGCCCAGGGCTTAGAGAGAGCAGCTGGGTCCAGGAGCTTGGGGAGATTCTAAGCTGGGAAAAGTGTCCGGGGGAATGGCCCACACCTGGAGGAAAGAGCTGCAGTCAATTTGTCAGCAGAAGAGGGAGTGTTCACACGGGGCGCAGCAGGAGGTGAGGCAGGTAGGGCAGCCGGGGCCGGCTGTGGAAGGGACCGAGTTTCAGACTTTCTTCTGCCGCAGGCCGCGCTCACCGTCTGTCCTTGTGTGGCCTTTCTTGCTTCATCTCTTCCTTTGCATGCCCACTTCGTACTCCCATTCTGCCATCTCACCCCCACCGCACCTGATGTGTTTAACATGTGTTTCTTTTAAAATTTGTATGTGTTTTTACAAAATGTGACTTGTTATTTTGTGGCAGGTATTTTAATTTGTGAGCAAACATGGTATTGTGTTATATGTCTCATTTGGATTCAAACTTTTTTCCTTCAGTGCTGTCGTCATTGAGATCCACCCATATTGCTGCACGCTTGTCGCCGATGTTGCTGCCCAGCGCTGCATAGATTCCACGCTGTGCGTCCACCCCCTTGGCCCCATCCACTTTGCCAGGGATGGGTGCTCAGCTTGGCTCTTCTTCCTCATCACAACCTTCTTATGTGACCCCTTACTGACCTGCGTGAGAACATCCTTGGGATATATATCCAGGAAATTAATGGCCGGTCATGGGTATACAGCTACTTGATTTCAATCAGCAGTGCCAGATTGTTTTCCAGAATGGCCCCACCAGGCTACCCATCCCTCCGCAGGACAGGATGCTCTTATTTTCCCTCATCTCCATGAATGCTTGGTGACATCCAGCCTTGTAACCATTGCCAGTCTTATAATTGTCCAGAGGCGCTTCACTGTTGTTCTACTTTGCTTTTACTGATCAGAAATGTGTTGGAACATTGGGTTTCCTCGTTTGTAAATTATCTGCTCATAGCCTTTTCTATTGTTTTTCAGGTTGTTGTCTTTCCCTCGCTTCCACCCGCTAAAAAGTACTTTGCATAGTCTAGGGTAGATCCTTGCTACTCAAAATACGGTCTCTGGTCCAGCAGGAGGAGCTTCACCCACAAGCGTGTGAGAAATGCAGATTCCCAGCCCGCCCCCGACACCTACTAAATCAGAACCTGCATGTTGACAAAATCCCCAGCCTCAGTCATATGCTAATTAAAAGTGTACATCTGTGCTGTTCAATAGGGTAGCCACTAGCCTTTTAAATTTACATTAATTAAATTAAATTTAAAATACACTTTTTTAGTCACTGCGTATGGCTAGTGGCTACTATATTGGACAATGCAGATATAGCACACCAGCATTGCCGTAGAAGGGTTTGTTGAACAGCTTTGGTCATTATTAATCCCTTGCTGTTTTTTTACATTGAAAATATTTTCTGCAGCTTTTTTTGTTTTCCCTCTAAGCTATGGCAAGACGCCTGAGGAGTGGAGGAGAATTAATGACAGTGGGGTTTGGTCTCGGTGTGGTGAGCACGGGGGTGGGACAGAAACAGCACCAGGTGTAAGGGGCCCAGTGCGGAGTGTTTTCTATTTCCAGGAAGCAGGCAGTAAAGAATTCAGCTAAGGCAGTGGTGCTGGGGAATGACATGTCGGCTTAGACGATTCCTAACTCCAAAGAGTTTTCACATACTGCACACGAATTTAATGTCACAAAAAGGATATGGGCAGGGTAGAAATTACTGTTTCTGTTTTCCACAAACCAGCCAAAGATGCTGAGGTGTTAAACAATTTGTTTTAGGCATAGAAGAGAAGAGGAAAACAAGCTATTCTGCTTGCCTACACACACTCAAAGCAGGAAGATTTGGGTAGACCAAAAGGAAAAACTGTTCTATCAGGAGAATCAAATCCTGAGACGGATGTTTGCATGAAGCTGTGTGTAGTGTCTCTACTTATAGATATGGCCAACGAGAAGGGAAACATGGGCAGAGAGGGAACTATTTGGGCACTTGCAGTGAGCCCGGCCTGGTGCTAGGTACTTTCCTCACCATGGCTGTTCTTACACAGCTCAGTGGAGTCATAGGCTGTCCCCAGCCCACATGTGAGACTCCTGAGGCTTGGAGACCCCAAAGCTGTGACCAGCTCCAAATGCTATGCCTTTCCCATTGAACAATTCATTGTAGATATTTTGGAGATCATCTGATGACATGATGACATGTGATCAGGTCATCAATGTAATTCTCTCCCATCTCTATACTCAAACATGCACACTGCAGAAAGGAATTTACTCAGAATGAGATAAAATGCAGGGGTCTAAGCCTTTGAAAGGGTAGTCAGCTGGAAAGCCCTTTTTATAACACTTCTGTCAAAGCTGCCTGGGTAGAAGGCAGACTCTCCCGTTGGTTGCAGAAACAGTAACTTTGAGAGCAGCTGCATGTGAATTATACAACCAGATGATTAGAACCACAGGAAGAACTTTGAATTTTTATCTTAAGGAAATGATATCATGTAAAACTTGTCCTAAAGATTGAGTGCAAATGTACAGAAAGGCTCTCCCTTTCTGCAAAAGAGAAAATGTGCGGAAATTAAGAACCATGTGAAACAGAAATGGAAAACTTCTCAAAGAGGAAGGAATCACTGCTGGGTGAGAGCCCTTTGGGTAAGAATTTTCCAGAGAGAAGGAGAGTGATTCAGGGGGCTAATGAGGGACATCAAAATGTAATTACTGAAAAAATAATCATCCCTTGTGAGAACCTTTACTTTTGAACCTACCTTAGTTACAAGTTCATAGGCAGCAGAGTGAGCCATATGCCTCAACAAAGTTCATGTTTCCCGAGAGTGGAGTGGAAAGTTCATCAACAGAACTCACTGTCATCACTATTCTGCCTTCCTGTCTCTGTCATTGTACACTTGTGCTTTGTAATAATCACAACAGTCTCATGAAAGGGTCAAAAACATATTCATACTAAAGTGTAAATGACTCATAAAATGCCAATGTCAATCCCTGGGCATAGTTCACGTAAGGAACAGAGATTAAAGCCTAAGCCAAATCTAATTCAGTACTGGACTAGAGCATTTGTGAGTATTTATCATGTGCAAACTTTGAGCTGGAGTTTATGGGAGAATGCTAAGATGTATAAATTGAGATTCCCATTTCCTAGGATCTCAGCGTGCTAAGGGGTGATGGCGACAGTTAACTGTACATTACTCCAGCAAGATAGAACATGTAAGGTTGGAACTGAGTGCTATGAGCAATTGGTGGGACAAATTAATTCTAATAGGTAGGGTGGAAAGGGTGCTTTGTGAGTTCAGGTAAGAGAATCGTGCCTCGTTAGGTGAGGGATTAAAACAACCGGGGGAATCCCATGTCTGGTCGTGGTGTCAGGGGAGAAACAGTTTTTCTCTCTCGCTTTCTGGAACCCTCCTCATTGCCTACAGAGTTTGAATACATTTTCTTAGAGGTCTCTTTCCCTCTCTTGAGAGAATGGTGGAAGGACAGGGTGGCAGTGACAGGGGAGGTTGGGGAGGGAGAAGCCGAATGGTGGCAGCTGGAATGCCCTGGTTATGCTTGGCTAGTAAGCAGCTCTCTTGCTTCTGCCCAAGGGGAGCAAGGGGTCAGTGTTCACCAGAGGCCAACTGCTGGGTAGCTGAGGAGCAAATGATAGTCTCCAACTCTGGCTGCACATCAGAACTCCCAGTGCATTTCTGGAACTGCCAGTGGCCAAGCCCCATCCCAGGTCAGTGAAATAGAAAGCTCTCCAGGTGACCCTAATATGTAGCCAATGGACAGTGGTCCTCAAAGTGGGGCTGGCCCTGAACCAACAGCATTGGCATCCCCTGAAACTTGTTAGCAATGCAATGATCAGCTCCACCCTAGACCTCTGGACTCAGAAGCTCCGGTCATGAGGGCCAGTAGTCTGTGTTTTAACAAGCCCCCCAGGTGATTCTCTTGCCTACCAAAGTTGGAGAACCTTTGGTATGGTGGAAAGACTTCACAGTTTGGATGCAGAAGATATGAGTTCAAATACCAGCTGTGCCTCTTTGGCAAGTCAGTTAATATCCGTAAGCCCCCAGTAGAAGAGAGCCTTTATTTATTAACCAAGCTTCTCTTGAGTGTCTGTCAGGCAATGGAACTATGAAGATGGGTTGGACATAATTCCTACCTTCAAGGAGCATATACTTGCTTCTTGGAACTCATGTAGATGGTTTCCAACTGTGGTGTCTATAAAGTACACCTTTGTATTTGTAACATGATCCAGAATTTTAGCTTTGATTAAACTGGGTTGGGCTGAAATGATCCAAGATACAGTACAGGGTCCCAAGGTCAACTTCTCCAGCCCAGTCTCAGGACAACCCAGGGGCGGGGTCACAATTTGTAATGACTCACAGTTAAGCTTTATAGTCCCTGAGTATAGTCATTCCTTGGCTGAGGCAGACATGGACCCTCCTGTCCTTTCACTACTCTAGAGCTCTCTAGAGTCTTAGAGTTGTTTGGAGTTATTTATCCCGAGCTTTTAAAGTTGAATTACATCTTTCTCACAAGGAGGAGCTAAGGATTAACTATAGGATATGATTCTAGTCTTTGTTCTTCTTCAATTGTTTCTGTCTAGGGACATGTTGTGAGTTGAACTATGTCCCCACCAGAAAGATATGTTGAAGTCCTAATCCCCAGCACCTGCCAATGTGACCTCATTTGGAAGTAGGTTCTTTGCAGATATAATCAGGTTCAGATGAGGTCATTAGGATAGGCCCTAATCCACGGTGGCTGGTGTCCTTGTAAGAAGAAGGCACTTGGACACAGAGACACACCCAGAGAGAAGATATGTAGAGACACGTGGGGCAAAGGTGGTCATGTGATGACAGAGATGGAGATTGAAGTTATGCTTCCAGAACCAAGGACAGTCCAGGGCTGGAAGAGGCAAAGAAGAATCTTGGAACCAACTTGGGTATATAACACGTGGGTAGGCAACATATTGGATTATGGCCATCCAAAAGCTTCACTGGCCTCTAGAAACTACTCTAGCTGATACTATCCTTTGAGAATTGGAAAACTCTGCCATGATATAGCTTTAACACATTAACTGCTGTGTGAGTTGTATTTAACTCATGATAGTTTTGAGCCTGGGGCCCTGTGAAGCATATGTAACTCACACATCTCTTCACCTTGGGAGATGCGTGAACTATTTTTCTGCATATAACTCACGCACAGAAAAAAATGAGAAATAAATTTTTCATTAAATTAGAAAGGATCTTTTTGTTTTTGAAGTTTTTGTTCTATTTTCCTAATAAAACACTGTGGTCCCAAAGAAAAAAATTTTTTTTCTAGTGTGACAGTGTGTTAGGGGTGTCAGAGGCCCTTATGGCCCCCACAATTTTTTTCCGTGTTCTACCATGAGAGCTTCACCCCTTTGAGTTAAAAGAAGTCCGTGTCTTAACTCTCTTTTAAAATGGAAAATATTTCTAAGAGGGGCAACACATTTAAGAATTAGCATCTTGCTCTTTGATTACTGTGGGCAGGAGGTGGAGAAGGCCGCTCTGAAAAAGAAAAAGGGCTCCAGGAACTTGAGGGAGGTACCTGGAAGTCAAATTCTACTTGTTTGACCATATTGTCCTGGGCTACTCTTAAAATATTTTAGTAGCAATTTCAGCTATGTTTTAATAATCTAATTACTGTAGAAACCCAAGACATTTTGAATGCATACTTGGCATGGTAAAGAAGGAAAGCACTAGTGCTAGGTTATCCTGACACTGTTAACCCTACCTTCCTGGTATGCCACTTTCCCTTATGCATGTATGCAAAATAGTTCTCCTTCCCAGTCCTAAAAGAGATCCAAGAGAAATACTTCTTCATTGCTGATAGGACTGTGTTTACAGTTCAGAAATAGAAGCCTGAAGTTCTTGAAGTAGCAGGAGTTTATGAACATTTTCCATGGAGCTGGCTCAGGATTGTATTTGCTGAGGTTCTTTTAAGGGTTAAGATAAATTTGTATAAAGATAAAAGCAATCAGGTTGGCAGAGATGAGAAGAAGCTTACTTCTCAGAGGGATTTTGAGACTGTTGACCCTAAAGAACTGCTCTCTCATCCCTTCCTGAAGGCAGTTTCTGACAGTAGCACCTGCTCAAATCAAGTCATTCCAGATATTTACTGAGTCCAGGTTTTACTCATATTCCTGATCAGGAAATACAACTAGATATCACCCAAATTCAATTTTTTTTTTTTTTTTTTGAGACAGAGTCTCACTCTGTTGCCTGGGCTAGAGTGCCATGGCGTCAGCCTAGCTCACAGCAATCTCAAACTCCTGAGCTCAAGTGATTCTCCTGCCTCAGCCTCCCGAGTAGCTGGGACTACAGGCATGTGCCACCATGCCCGGCTAATTTTTCTATATATTTTTAGTTGGCCAATTAATTTCTTTCTATTTTTTATTAGAGACGGGGGTCTCGCTCTTGCTCAGGCTGGTTTCGAACTCCTGACCTTGAGCGATCCACCCGCCTCGGCCTCCCAGAGTGCTAGGATTACAGGCGTGAGCCACCGCGCCCGGCCCCAAATTCAATTTTAAAAATAAAATCTATGAAGTTGAGTTCAGATCTCAACTACTGACTTGCTCCATCAGAGAGCGGGGGGGGGGGGGGAGAGAGAGAGAGAGAGAGAGAGGTGAAGTTATACATACGTTTTGGAATTGAGACCATTTATGAAAATATCTCACGATTAGGTCACCAGTCTCTACAGAATTACCTTATTCATGCACATAAGTCAGTTTCCAGCACCAGAGCAGAGATAAGGAAGGCATGTTTCAGTCCAAAAGAAAAATCAAGAAATAGTACAGCAATAATGAGGTGAAAAATAAAATCTAAAAAAAAAAAGTTCAGCATGAAATTAAAGGAGAACCTGACTATGGTCCCATTTCCCCATCTGAGTGCAGAAGATAAAAACTGTAATAAATTCATTCATCTACACCCACTTTAAATATCGGGGTAGATCAGCAGTTTCACTGATGTACAGCCAGACTTTGAAGTCTATCTGAGCTCCCTGGAATTCCACCAGCCACTTTCCAGACCATGTAATGTACTGCAGATCTTTGCACATTATGCATTCCAGATGGCCACAGTAATTCTTTGTGCGTTTTCTCCTTTCTTATTTGGGTTACTGGGGTAATTTGGGAATAAAGAGTGCGTGCTACAAAGTGAAAATTGACGTACAGTTGCTGCCTGGTGCTGCTCAGACGACAGTGATGGATATTAAAGAAACGAAAAGAGTTAAAGTGTGTGAGTGTGTTATGTAGTGCGGGCAGGGGGTGGGGAGAAAGGAAGGACGGAAATTTCCCAAGCAGTTATTTTTGCTGCTTGCGAAGCAAGGGGGCCCCGACTGTGTGGGAAGCGCTAGGACTGCTTCGTATCACTGCGCTCCCCCCTCCCTCGGTTCCCTCAGCCGACAGGCCATCGCTTCGGCCGTGAACTCAGGTGACCGTATGATTTATCCACAAAACCAGGATAATTCTGAGAGCAAAAGGGGTGCCATTGATAATCACACCTGGGTAATGGGCCTAAACCCCATTTACAAAGCAGGGCATACGTTCCCCCTGCTCCTCCAGGAGCTGTTTAAATGCTAGTTTTACTGAATTCAGCACTTGCGCAGGCTGAAGAGGCTGCCAAGTGGCTATTGACCCTCGTGTTTGTGGTGACGGGACTCTCCAGATCCCCACACAAAGTCAGCACGTGCAGTTAATAGGCAAAAAGCGTTTGGTCACCATACGGGCTGTCTGGCCTCGGCGCACTCGCCCTCGCGCGGTCCAGCGTGGCCTGCGCTGATTTATGTGGCGTCCTATGGCTGGGACTGAGTGTGCCTTTGGGTTGCTTCTTTGTTTCTATTCAGACTGTGAGAGGGATCTGTGAATGAAGTGAAATAATGGTATGTAACTCTTTCTGGCCAGGCAGACAGTCTTTTTAAAAAATCATTTTTAAGGCTGCCTGTAAACATCCCTACTGGAAACGGTATGTTGCTTTCACGTTACTGCTTTTCTACGCAGAGTCCCCTTTGGCTCGCTAGAGCCGCTCTGGCACTTTGCTGTACATGAGGATCATCTGTAAACCTAGCAAAAGCGTAGATGCCAGAGCCCCATCCCCGGAGAATCTGATTCAGTCGGTCTCCCGAACATCTGGAAGAGTGTTCCAGCTGGCAGAATCTGCAGGAGGTAAAAATCCTATGGAAATCAAGCCCCCTACCATTGTATTTCTCATTGCCTCCTAAAATTCTCCATCATGTCCACGAAAACACAGTTCTGGGGACCGAGCCAGTCTTGCAGTTTCCATGCAGGGAATGGCTCCCCCTCCCAAATCATCTGAAAGCAACGACTCTCATCTGGAGAAGAAAGATGGATTTTATTTTCTGAGACACCAAGCAAACTATTGCAAGCATCTCGCTGTTTTTCCAAGCCGTTCTCATTTGCTGGCCCTCGTGGTGAGGAATATGCACACGGGGCAGTTTCCTCCGCCGTGAGGCAGGAAGCAGGGCAGTGTCTGCTCCCCCGGGAGCTGCAGCTGTGTTTCACAGACGCAAAAGGCTCCCGGATTTGGAGACAGCAACTGGAATTCTGGACTTGGAGCCAAACTCCCAAATATTCTAGGGCTGTGCAACAGGAAAAAAAACATGTGTATTTGTGTCTGTGTTTTCTTGCTCCAAGACATGGACAGATAAATCTCACGGAAAAAAATTTACTTTTCTGGAACACTCAGGAAAAGCAGACTTTGGTTTATTTGCACAAAGACTGCTGTGTGGTTCAGATGCACACCCTGCTCGGAAATACTCATTGCCAAGTAAGATGAAGGCTGTTGTGATTGTTTTCTTTTTTCCCCTGACTGCAACAATATTACATGTTTATTTTTAAACACTTGGAAAAAAACAGAAAGAGGATGACAAGAAAAGCAAGTCACCCAAAACTATGCCTGTCAGAGATAGCAAATGTTAATATTTTAGAGTATTGTCTTCTGAGTTTTATGTTTTCATAGCAAGTGTCATAAAATAAAAATGACAATTAGTATGCTGTTTGGTAATCAGGTTTTCACGTGGTGTATTTTGAGAATGGCTCCATATTGCTCAATATTATTGGAGTGCCGGTTTTAGTTTTTCATTTTTTGGCTCACTAGAAAATTTCTGTTTAACGTAACTGATCGATGCGTCAAATGTCTTGGTGCATATTGCCACCTTGAAACCTGGGCTTTTTAACTCCATCAGTGGCCATGGCTGAGGTCATGCTTGACCTCTGGTCAAGCGTTGGGAGTGGAAAGTTTGTATTTTGTAGGCAGAAGCCACAAAATCCCACCAAATCCCCTGCAAGAGCTGACAACTCGCTAATTTATGCCAACCTCTCTGAACATGGTTGCTTTCTGAGATTCACTACAGTGGTAGGAGTTGCGAATTTTAGCATTTGAAGCATGGTGCTGGGGGTCGATGGGATATTTCCTGGTCTCTCCATAGCTGTTGCCATCGCAACTTATTATGCCCCTTTGGGGGAGCAGCAGGGACAGCCAGGACCTCATTTGAATTAGAACCTGGATAGAAAAAGGATGTCTTCCTATTGTGGTCAGGACCTACTACTGGTGTCTTTAATCTATTCTCTTGTCACTTGCAGTCAGCAGCCACCCTCCTGCCTCTCTCCCCAGCCACGCGACCTGCTCCTTCAGCTCAGCTCCACTCACTGCCACTGAGTTCCGTCCCCACTGGTGTCCTCGCCGGGCTCTTCTCTCTGCCGCTCGTCCCCGTCCCCTCCATCCCCTCCTGTCCTCCTCCCAGCTAAACTTCCGCTTGCTCTTCAGGTCTTGTCTCACACTAAACAAGGTCAAAGACAAGTAAATGCAGGTGACCTTGGGCTTGAACTGTGAAGAGTCCCCACCCCCCAGCGATATCGGGGATACCCAGGTACTTTCCGGTTTTGTGAACCTGCTAGAAATGGAAGATGGACTTCTGTTCAAAGTTGCAGACACTATTATCTGGCAGGGGGTGGAGACTTAAATACTTAGACACTCCTGACTGCAGACTGTCCTTGTGTGCAGGGAAAACCACCCTGAAGGCCACTTGGTGAGTGTGTGTAGAACTGGGTCTGCGTGTCCTATGAAGATGTAGTTTTAAGGCGCTGAAATCGCTTCATGAGTGAGGAGAGGGGCATTTCTGTGAAGGAGGCGGGGAAGCATTTCTGTGCACTGCTTTTATTTTTAGGTTGTTTTTGGAGCGGAAACAGGACTGCCAGGATGTCTACGTCCCACCATGACTTTGGAGCTGGATCAGGCCTCACCTTAGTGGAGAGAGATCAGAAACTGAGGAACCGTTTTCAAGGGAGATTTTGTAGGTTCTGCGCACAATCAGAATTCTCTGGAGCCCAAAGGGACAATACTCAGCACCTCTGCAAACTCCAAAGATCAGTAGCTTTCGTTCTCCGTGCTATATTCTGACTGTTTATTGAGGGTACATAGGAAACAATTGTCCTTTTGGTATTTATTTGATATTGAGTAATGTTACCAAATTTTCTTCTAAGTTCTTCTAAGTTCTAGCTAATTCTCTTGGGTTTCTAGGTAAACAAACAAACCACCTGGGATGAGTAATTTTTCTTCTTCTTTCTTGTGGTGGTGTCTTTTACTTTTGTTTTATGTCTTTTTACAATAAAAGGACCCACATTATTGCCACAGTGAGTGGAATGATTAAGAGCTATTGAGCTCCCGAACAGCTACCGGATGGATTGATTTGAGAGCAGAGAGGTAGGCAGCTAGAGACAGAGAAAGCAGCTAAGAAACCATCACAGCATCTTGGGAGAGAAGTTATGATGTCCTCAAGTAAGATAATGGATACAAATTTGAAAACAAAAATTTATTTATATACACATTCATCCATCCATGCATACATATGTATATATTTTTGATGCCATATTGAGCGATTTTGGTGATGTGTAAGTCAACAAATATGAGACTCTTGGGCCCTCAGCCTGAATCTTGGTGGTCTAATAAATATTATGAGCAGAAAATTATTTTTAATAGACAATGAAATCATTTGTTTATCTGTAAAGGGGTGATGGGAAGTATTTTAATTAAAAAGCCCAGTATACAAACAAATTTAATACTATGGATTCGAGAGGAATTCACTGTTATTTTGATTTTTACTCTTCCTTTGTGGTCTGAAATGTACCCTAGCCATACCCCACACTCTGTTAATTAGCATGTTTTAGCTGAAAAACAATGCTTTCTCAGCCTCCAGGACCACTTTATGGACATATGATCTCATTTGGGTCTCACAACGCCTTGCAATGCGTGTAATAATAGACAACAGCATCTGCAGCACTTTCCCTTGACAGGGCCTTTGAGCTCACGCACACACACCTGGCTGGTTGCTGGTGACTTACAGTCCAGCGAAACTGCACCACTTGGCGTTCTCTGGCCACAGCGTACGTGATGCTTCATGCTCCCATGTTTTGTATCTCTGGTTCCCTCTGGTGAAAATGCTTTTCCCTGCCATGTCCAGCTGCTGGGCCCTTGTTCCAGGGGAGCCCTGGCAGGGGTGGCGGGGGAGGCTAGCACAAGCATGGTGGTTGGGAGCCCTTCTTGGGAGGGAAGGGCTCAGCTGGTGACCACCGCAGGGCCAGTGCAGTTGCCCCACAGTCTGCTAAAGGTGGCCCACGCTCAAGCCTGCAGCTGCTGTTGCCATCCTGGGAGATGTCAATGGCATCCCAGCAATGCCAGCCCCACATCAGCCTGGGCTCTGAGGCATGCTCCTTCTGCTCGATGGCCAGCTCACTCCATCGCCAAGGAGCAATACTGGACGCTAATTCATGACCCTGCCATCCACCCTCCGCCAGAGTGTGTGTGTGTGAAACCCACTTCTTCTCAGAGGAGGAAGGGAAAGAAAGGGAGTTGTTTCCTGCTTTGTTGTATAAAGGAGAGTAAAACAATGGAGCAGGGTAGCTCAGGGATCCAGCTGTTGTCCAGTGCTTCCACCAGGAGCCTCCCTCATGCCCCCAGCCTGGGCTCAACCCACCCTCCACCCACCCGGGTGCTCTAGCAGCCACCCCACCCACCCACTTACCCATATTTTTGTACATGGAGTCAACAGCACAGTCTCAGTGACAAATGACAGAGTCTCAATTCAAGTTAGCTTAGGCTAAATGAAATAAAATGAGATGGAGGGTTTATTGAAACAAATACTCAAACCACAGAAAGGGCTGGGGTGGAGCTGGCCCTGGAGTGGTCTCGGCCAGGGACTCGGCGCTGTCGGGAGTCCGTGTCTCTGCCTCATCCTTGCTCCTCTTGGAACCGGCCCCAGGCTCTCCTGCCGTGGCTGGCTGCCGTGGTCCAGATGGCAAGCAGAGAGGACAGTCTGCCGCACCAGCTTTGGTTTGCACACTGCTGGAGGAGGCTCTGGTTTTCCCAGCTGGGATAACAGGTTTATTCTCAGACCAATCACGGGGTCAGTGGGATGCATAGGTTGATCCCTGAGGCCACATGCAGGGCTTGAGCTATCCCTGGAGGTGCAGTGGACGGCACAGATGTGCTGGTGGAGAAATCCCAAGACCTGAGCACGCCTGCCCATTCATGCCTTGTGGGAGGCACCGATCCCTCTGTGCAGTAACTATTATGATTTCTCTCTCCCCTTTCTTGGCCACTGCCCCTCAAGGATAAGGACACGCATGGTTCTCATTATGCATCATTGCTTTTGCACAGGACCTGGAACTTAGTAGGTGTTCACTAAATAGTTGATGAATGAATGAATGAACCTATGTGCAACAGTAGCAGCCAGATTAAATCAGCTGCCTAAAGGGGCAAGACACGCTCAGGTACATTTATAATATATATGGTCTCAGACATGTTCTTATGTGAAGTGGAGTTTAGAACCCATGAGCTTTGCACCTCTGGGTGACTTTTTCACTCTTCAATCTGTGGGGCCGCATGACAGGGGCACTGGAGCTCAGACGCAGATGTGAGTTCTAGAATAAGGTATCAAAACACTTCTGGACCCGGAAGGTTCCAACCCATTCTACCATTGGATATTCAAAGTCTCTTCTGTGTATCTTGCCTTTCTTAACACTGACCCTGCAAATACAGATGCACTGAATTTTTCTAGAAATCTTCATCTCTCCCAGCTAATATCAAAGATCTCCCATCGAGGCTGGCTTAACTAAGAGAATAATTTTCCTTCATAGCCTTCCTAAGTTCCTCTGTGGCAACATCACTGTCAGAAAATGCTTAATCACTTTGTTTTCTAACCACCCTATTTGCAAATTAAAAATTAGGTTGACATGACTTTCTCCTGGAACATTGTTTACATTGCACTTTGCCCATGAGGAATGTTTTGAATCCCAGCAAATTAAGCACTTTCCAAACGCGGTGTTTAAAATAATAAAGAACTCTCCGGAACATTTAAGCAGGACTGGAGGCTTTCCTGGCTAACACCTGTGATTTGCCAGCTGTTGCCATGGAATTTGGCCACGGAGCTCAGTGTGCTTTTCCTAACATTCGCTTGGCAGATGTCATTACATTACAGTTAAAATCCGAGGGAGAGCCGTTTCTTTCCCTTATGACTTACTGGATGGAAAATGAAGTCATTTTAGCATTTAGCAGGAAGAGGCTTTAGCATTAAACAAAAATGTAATAAGATCCCTTCAAATATGGGGCTGACTCTGTCCAGGGGCTGCTAAAGTCTTCCCAATTCATAGCAGAAACTAGTTTGGAATTCCGTGGAAGAGTTGCCCTTAAAAAGAAAAAAATAAACGAAAAAGAAAAAGAAAAAAATAAGAAATCTCACCTGAAAGTTTAGGAGGGTGGTGTGGCTTTGCTAGGGAGCTATTTACTTCAAAAGTAAAGGAGACTGTTTTAGGAGATGTTTTGCTGGCGCTTGGCAGCTTTATGAGGAAATGTGTCCTGGCGGTAATGGAATTATCACTGCTATATGCTTGTTATTTCACCGAGTGCTGGGGTTTTTTACACTGGGCCTCCATGACAAAGGATCACTTTAAACAGTGGTTGGGGGAAGAAACAAATACTCGAGCTGCTTCGGTGCTCTTTTCTGAACATACTTTTAGAAACTATTTTTTTTTAATTAAAAAAAGTAGGGGATAGATTCATGTACAATCTTAGAGTTAATGAACTTGAGAATTTATAATATTAAATTCTTCTGTATGTTAAATTCTGTCCAATGTAGTTTCTATATTAAATAGAATTTCAAGAAAAATTGCAGATGAATTTATGAAACTACTTAAGCTTTTGGAAGAGAGTAAGGGAACACTGACATTATCAGATATCAACAAATATTATAAAACTATAATATTTTTAAAAGCAAGGCACAGAATAGACCACTTGCTTGAAGTGTTCAGAAGCTATCTATGATAGCTACAGGAATTTAATATTTGACAAAGACGGCATTTCATATCAGTGAGAAAAGGATAGTTTGTTTGATTAACAGTATTGGAACAACGATTAAACATTTAAAAGAAAGCAAAGCTGCTAACACCGTAAGCAAACCTGAATCCTAGGTAGGTCAAAGATCTGAATATTAAAAGAAAAGTGAAGTAGAGGAAGAAAAAGGAGAGCACAGATAAAAGTTTCCGTGATATTTCTGATGTGAGTTTTATATGTGTGTGTGTGCATGTATGTGTAGACGTGTGTGTGTGTGTGTGTGTGTGTGGATGACACCCGTGTGCTCTCCCTCTTAGCCTTCCCATTACTCTAAGACCCAAACAGAAACTTGTCACTCCCTGCCTGAAACCCTGCGGCGGAGCCACACCGCCTGCCTTCCTACGGTTCCCGCTGAGCCCCGCACCATCTCCGCAGCCTCCGCTCCTGTCATTTCCCACGCACCCTCCAGGCTCCAGCTGTGCCCAAATCTCAACTTTTGAACAAGCAATCACCTCCTTCGCCTCCGTGCTTAGTACGTGCAATTTCCTCTGTCCGAAATGCTCTTCTCTTCCTCCTTCACTTAAGTAACTCCTAGTCCTCTTTTTAGTCTCAACCCAACCCTCCCCCGGGAATCCTTCGGCTGTCCCAGGCAAGGATGGATTCACCCCATGAGGTTGCGGCAGGAGCGGTATCTCCACGGAGCACCTATTCAACTAGATTATAATTGCTGACTTTTGAAAGTTGTGTCTTCATATATGGTAAACTTTCTTATAGGAAAAAAATAAAATAGAAGAGTATAAAGTCCTCTAAAAAATCCTCCCTCTTTCCCAACCCAGCCTTCCTCTAGTCCCATTTCCCAGAGTTAAGTCCTGGTAACAGTTTCTTATGTCTCTTTACAGACATAATCTGTAAGTATAGATACAGATCTATATATCCTCTCCTTACACAGACAGGAGCATAGGATATTTACTGTCCAACATCTTGCTCTTTATATACTTACTATATTTAAATTGTTTGTCTCCTTGAACTGTCACTTAGACACTGGCATGAAAGACAACTCCCGAAGTTGTTCAGTGCACATCCTGCATAACTGTATATAGCACTCCAGCTGTTTCCCTTACTAATTTAGAAGCACCTTAAGGATAAAGACTACACCATTCTTTTATTTCTATATCCTTGCTTCTCACTACAATTTCTGGTATATAGAACTTCCTGAATGACTTATGAATGGCTGAAAATCCCCAAATATAACACTTTATGTTCCCTGGGCTACTAGAATTCCTGGTCACATAAAATCCTCTGCTCTATAACATTAACACAGCTCTGAGTTTATCCTAGAGGAGTAAACACTCTTCCGAGCCCCACGTCAAACAGGGGTGAATATTAAAACTAGTCCTCCTCTTAGTGATACACTTGGATCTCTGTTAGGTGGGCAGGGCTTTGGGGATGAGTTACTCTAACCATTCACATCTATGGCCTGATTTTACAGAGAAGGACCTTAAAGCTCAGAACGGTGAAGTGTCCTGCTCCAGGTCACAGGATGAGTTAGTGACAGAATTGAGAATTCACTTCGGGAGTTTGAACTCTGAGACACACATCCTACGTCAGCCCCACGAAGAGTAGACAGAGCAGTAGACATGTGAATAAAACTTTGGAAAATGCTAGAAATTCCTTGGAGAACACGGTGCATAACTATTCCAGGAAGCCTGCGTTAGCATTTAGGATACTTAGAGCTGCAAGGCAAAGGAAGCCTCACTCGAACTGCTTTAAACGAGGGGGGATTCATTGCCCCTCCCCGCTGAACATCCAGCTGTGGGTTGTGCTTTGCGATTTCCTTCACCGGGACCTCAGCTCTTTTCTCTGACGTCCCCTTGGCCGTGCCTCGTTCTGTGTGTTATAACAGCTTCGTCCCTGGGCTGGCTTTCCTTTCAATAGTGGAGTGACCACTGCTGGTTCAGGAGCCCATCCACACCCTGTCAATTCATGGAAAAGGAGAATGCTCCTGCCTGGGTCTTCCTAGCAAGAGTCCCAAAAGTCACCTTAATTGTGTCAGCTCAGGGGACATGCCTACCCCTGAACCAACGACGATGGCCAGGAGACTGGAGCACAATGACGGGCTTCAGTTGGGCATGCCCTGCTCCTGAAGCTTCCACCAAACAGAGACCACATGGGCTGGGGGGAGGAGGAGTGGGTGCAATACGAGACCCAGGTGCTGTCAGGAAGGAAAGGGTGAAAATGGCTGCAGGTGGACAAACAACACGTGCTGCCGTGTTATCTTTTCCTATTAATGCAGGCGTCAAGCCAATGAAGCCTTCTTCACCCTACGGATTTACGAGGTTTCCCAGAAAAACACCCACGTGTGTGCCCACACCAGTGTAACTGGCCCATCTGAGACGCCGCAGGGTTTTTCCGTTTCCTATTGTTTCCTTCTACCTGTTCCATCCCCGCTGGATGCTGCCATATTGGCCACGTGTTGCTAACAGACAGGGGACTGACAGCCCCCCCTCTCCTGGAGCCATAGCCCTCTCTCCTCAGGACGAGGATCCAGCCCTGCGGGGGTTCCTCCCCAAAGAGAGGGAGAATATGTGTTTCTTTTACAACTTGTCAGAGAGGTCTCAAAGAATAGCTCCCAGTGCCCCAGTATCCCAAGGAGTTTTTAGAGAAATGGTGCTTTCAATGTTTTTCTTTGTGAAAAGATTAGAGAGACAAATAGGAGGTGAGAGACCTCGCAAGATGGAATCGACCCTCTTCCATGCTCTAGTCTTTGTCACCAAGCCCGACTGGGCTGCCTGGATCCATCTCCCTTAGGACAGAGTCTCTTAACAGGGGCATCCGTGGACTTGAGTGGGAGGTGGACTTCTAACTGGAATTCAGCATCTTATCAATTATAAATATATGAGCCAACAGCAATTGTAAGAACCCTACCTGTGACTGTGTCACCAATAGAAATCTCAGGTATTTTCATAACATAAACAATGGCTACAGATACCTGGAAATACTGTTTTTTGCCCCTCGGTACTTTAGAATAATAGTACTTACTAAACTCACAGCTATATTTTATTATTTAGAGAGTCAATAAAGAAGCATACAGGTTGGGCACATGGTGGCTCATGCCTGTAATCCCAGCACTCCGGGAGGCCGAGGCGCGAGGATTGTTTGAGCTCAGGAGTTCAAGAGCCGTCTCTACTACAAATAGAAAGAAACTAGCTGGACAACTAAAAATATACAGAAAAAAACAAATTAGCCAGGCATGGTGGAGCATCCCTGTAGTACCAGCTACTTGGGAGGCTGAGGCAGGAGGATCGCTTGAACCTAGGAGTTTGAGGTTGCTGTGAGCTAGGCTGATGCTACTGCACTCTAGCCTGGGCAACAGAGCAAGACTCTGTCTCAAAAAAAAAAAAAAAAAAAAAAGAAGAAGCATACATATTAATGTATATGACTGTTTTAAAAAATATTTTAGTAGATGCATTTTCATAGAATTCATTGCTTTGGTAATCCTACGTATTTTGCTAAATTCATTTAAAAACACTATTCCGAGAAGTTACCCATAAGTTTCCCCAGAATGCTGAAGGGATTCATAGCCCAGAGAGGATTATGACCCTAAACGTTGGGATGATTTTTCCCCTTAGTGGAGAACATCATGGAATTGGTGTTGTAGTTTCCATGTTAATTCTTCTTTCCATCAAGCAATATCATAATGTCTTCAGTGCTATAAATTCAGGATTTGATTACCTTCCCTTCCCGCCCAATATGTCACGGTCTTGCTCCCACAAGGGACAATAGCACGCAGGGCCCCTTCACTGTGCCTGGCTTATGCGGCCACAGGGCCTCAATGGTCAGGGGAGACTGGGACGTCAGTGCCTCCTACAAGGCCTTCAGGGCACTCTTCACGCTCTGAGGTCCCAAATGAATGTCCTCCTCCTTCCCAACTAAGGATTAGGCAAAATATTCAAAAGCCCCCAGATGTCCCAGTTTCCTTATGGGTGCAAATCATTTGGAAAAATACATTTCTTTACTTCTCAGAATGTGGACACACCAACACCAGCCCCCCCAACATGATTTCCTTCTTCTAACCAAGAGTGGTGAAAAAAGTCGTCCTGTAAATCGTTAATGGTCTAATTACAGACCGCCCCAGTATTTCCAGGGCTCCCGACATTGTGCTTCTTTTTCCCTCTGGCTTGCTGTTCCGTTACAGATTTTTCAGACCTGTTTCTGAAGCCTCTCTGGCCTCACTCTGTCTCTCAGCCCTTCCACTGTGTGTTAAAGAGAATTTCAGAGTTCAAATAAGAAAAAATCACCATGTCGACACGTCCAAATGCTTATCGCTGTAGCAGGCAGCACTTTTGTGTAACAATTCAAGCTACGTCCTCCGTTTAGACCTCAAATCATTTATAAAGGCAGGTCTCTCCCTGACGACGCGGGCAGAGAATAGGCTGCCAGCGTGGGTGGTCTGGGGCTCAGGAGCCCAAACTCTGAGGGAACAGATGACATCATGGATTCACATAGCAAGTTTATGAAGCCGCGATTCAGCTCTCCCTAGCAGCGGGCCCGACTTGCCTGCATTATTATCTCTGCTAGAGCATTCAGCGCCGGACAGACATGGGACAGGGGCACTTGGAAATGATATTTTTAAACTTGGTGTTCAAAGACATTTGAAGATTTACACGCATTAGCAGGATACTTCTGAAACTCTATAGGTGGGGGGAAGGGATGTTGGGATCATTGGACCTGAATGGTTTTGCAGGCTGGCACACCCACCCGTCCCTTTGCCTGCCTGAATTGCTAATTCCGGTATTTTTTTTCTCTCCCTTTCTAAAAGGACTGGTTATTGGTCTTTTCCCAGACCTCTGTTAGGCTCAGAGGGGAAGTAGACACTCCTTTCTGCATAGACCTGCAGGAATTTCAGTCTGGGGTGAGGTTTGGGCAAACACAAGTTAAATCAGACATACATGGAGTTTTCACCAGATTTCAAGGTTGCCAGAGAACACTTGTCCCTCATCAGAGAATGTTCCTGAATCCAGCCTGGAGACACATTGAACTTTCTGCTCCTGGTGGGGTCTGAGGTTAGCTGCGCTGGGCAACGTCTCCATCTCTCTCCACGGTGCAGGTCGGCTGTGATACGTGGGCACCAGGCTCCTCTGTGAGCATCTGATCTGTTACAGTTTCGCTTCCTTCCCTGGCTATGTAGTATTATCTTAATAACCAATATATTGGTTAATGTTTGAGTATTTCCTCTAATAATATCTATGACTCTCCCCTGCCGCTACATAGTCACAGTTTCTAGCTACAATCATTTCATAGTATCCTAGCATTTAAATGCTTAGTGGATCTAGCCTACACAAGCTTAAATTTTAGATCTGTCTCTTCAAAGGTTTGTGACCTTAGGCAAGTTACTTAACCTCTGGTGTCTTAGTTTCTTCATCTGAAAAATGAGATCATAATAATTAGCCTCATATTATTGTTTGAAGAACAGATAAGTTAATACATATAAAATGCTTAAAATAGTGGTTAGCACATAGTAAATGCTCAATGAATGTTAGCTCTTTTTATTACTATTGTCATTTTCCTTTTTGATTGACCTTATCTGACATTTTGCCCAAGCTATTTTTGTAGAAGTCATCTTTCCTTCTGTCAAAGTACCCTGTCTTGATAAAGAGCACAAGAGATTTGAGTACAAATGTCTAAAACTCACATGGCTGTCATCCCCAACTGCCCTGGAATTCAAAATAGGAGGGAGGCTTGGGAATGTCTTCAGGAGATTTATTACTGTTTAAAAAGGAGCGGGAAAAGCGTCATCAGCAAAAGGTAGCCTTGAGTTTCTTTTTCTAACGCAGCCATAGCATCAGAAGCAGCCAAGGGGGGACTTTGTTGTCACAAGAGGCCACACAAGGACACACTGCAGACAGCTTAGCCCCAGCTGTGCCGGCCCGTCTTGGTTGTGTGATGCTCACGGCGCTCGCCAGTGAGAGAAGTCTGACTCCCTGGCGGCTGCCAGGAAAAGCTGATCACTCAATGAACTGGGCCTTTGCTAAACTTTGGCACCTAGAATGTTACTCTCTGACAGTTTTCATGGCGAGAGTGGGAATTGGGATCAGACGGGGCAGGACAGAGGGGGAAGGAGCCTGCACGGCCCTGGGAGGTGGACGACCCCCTCTTATTCCAGGCGCTGCGGGCTGGCCTCAGTGTTGTCACCTGAAAAGGAATAGAGAAGAATAGTGTCTGTCTCCTAGGGTTGTTTTGAAAGGTTAAACGAGATAATGTAGGTGTCTATGTTAGACCAGGGTTACTATGGAAACAGTGTCATTACGGGGTTGTTTGTGTCTTTCCATTCTCTTGAGAAAAAGCAAATCAATATTTCTGTGGCTAATGACTTTGGCTTTGGCTTTGATAAGTTACCAGGCCCAGTGAGCACAGAGAATACAGCCCTGGGATTGAGGAGGAAGATGGTCCGTGATGGGAATGTTGGGGACGCAGGGTGAGGAGGGATGGTGGGGAGAAGAATGATGGTGGGTCGGGATGCCTGGGTGGGATCCCGGGGGCCGTGCCAGCTGAGGGCATGGGGAGAGGGATAAGAGGGAGGGCTGTGATGTGAATTCTCACCCCTGGCCCCCAGAGTCAGTGCACCCCTTGCTCTCAGCACCATTGCCAGGAAATTATTTCGTTTTACACTGTTAGCAACGCTACCATGAGGCTGAACCGACTCTCCGATGCAGAATCTGCTCTGCTATCACCCTCGGGTGCCTGGCTCTGGGCCAGCCACCTCAAGGGGCCCTTGGACACTAAACGGAGAGGTGGGACCCACTCCCACACTGGGCAAGGCAGAGGCTGGGCTGACTGCTCAATGGAGACAGTGGTCTGCAAACACCACTGCTCTGGTCTGAATGTTTGTGTCCCTCCTCCCCAAATTTGTATGCTAAGATCCTAACTTCAAAGTAATGGTATTAGGAGGTGGGACCTTTGGAAAGTGATTGGTCTTGAGGGCTGGATCCTCATGAATGGTATTGCTGCCGTTATAAACGAGGCCCGAGAGTTGCTGTGTCCCTTCTACCCTGTGAGGACACGGTGAGAAGCCAGGAAGAGGGCCCTCACCAGACACATAATCTGTGGCACCTTCATCTTGGACTTCCCAGCCTCCAGAACTGTGAGAAATAAATTCCTGCTGTTTATTCGCCACCTAGTCTATGACAGCTTTGTCATAGCAGCAAAAATGGACTAAGACAACCGCCGTACACATGGAAAGCCCCTCACACGCTGCCAGACGCTGAAGGGAGATGCTACTATTGTTTTCTCTGGTTGTTGAGAAAACTTTTAAATACAGTAGTTACAAACACAGCTTGGTGTTTTTTGTTTTCTGTGTTTATTTCAAAAAAAAAAAATTTTAAGCAGCTACTGGAAAGCAGTTCTCAGAGGTAAAGCATCACCTGGATTCTTATAGAAATTTCTCTGCAATTCCATTATCCTCAAGAATTTTCATCTTGAATGTTGGTATAAGTTTGTAATTACTTGCTTAAAGATTTGTAGATCTCACTCAGATTTAATATTTCACTGCTTTGTCCTTTTTGAAAATTCTGGATGAATGATCAGGTTTCTTTCTTTGTCCAGACAGACACCCGCTGGGGATGAAAACTGTTCACAAGCTTCCAATGAAGGCTGGTCCTCCTTTGTCATCTCTTCCAGGGCACACAGGGAGTGTCCAGAGAGGCCGGTGAGATATGATGGCTGGATCATACACATTCTGTCCTGTTTTTCCGGTCACTTTCCTTTGCATAAATCTTCTCTCCAGCAAAGCCAACACCTAATTCCTAGAATTAAAAGAGTGTCTTGGCTGCATAAAACATTACCCCAAACTTAGCAACTTAAAGCAGCATTGCTTTAATTGATTATCTCACAGTTTCTGAAGGTCAGGAATCTGGAGGTGCCTGAGCCGGGTGGTTCTGGCTCAAGGTCTCTCATGTGGGAGTAGGTGGCTCAGCTAGGAGTCCAGCTGCTTTGAAGCTCACTCATGGGGTTGTTGGCAGGTCATGGTTCCTCCCTGACTGTTGGCCAGAGATGTCAGTTCCTCTCCGTGTGGCCTTTCCACAGGCTGCCTAGAGTCCTCAAGATGGGGCATCTGGCTTCCCCCAAAGTGAGTGCACCAGGAGAGAGCCAAGATGGAAGCCACAGGTTTTTTACAACGAAATCTCTCCAGTGACATGCCCACATACCCTGCGTTCTACTGACCACACAGACCAACCTCGCTGTGCTGTGGAGGAGGCTACAGCAAGACACGGATCCCGGGAGGCAGGTGCCACAGGGCCCACCCATCCTGGGGGCCAGGCACGAGCAACGGGAAATCTCACATTTTCAATATAGTTGTTCTCTTCAGCGCATGCGTGCACACACATGCATGCACACACACACACCTTTCTTATTTATTTGCCACGAAAACTTAATTTCTCAGGTTTTGAAAGGGTCATCACATTCACACATATTGGCTGCTTGTTTTTTCACTGGAAACTTCAAACTCATGTCTTATCATTGTTTATTTATTTAGCAAACAATGACACAGTGTTTCCGGCACAAAATAAGAAACCAGGATAGCAACCAAGATAAGGGCAGGACCCCGCATTCGAGTGCATGTCTTTTCTGTCCCATGCAGATTTGATCATCTGCAGCCTCCGTGGGAAACTGCACAATGGCCGCCCGTCATACACCCTCTCCCTTCGCTGCAGTGCCCTGTCGAGGGGGGGACGCTTGCTAAAGACCACGGTGAAGGGAGTTGGGGAGAGAAGAGTTGGGCAGCACCGTCCATGAGGGGGCAGCCAGGAAGCTTCAGGCAGTGGGGAGCAGTTTGAGGGGCTCCTTTTATGTCTCCCCACATGACAGTATCCAAAATATGTGATAATTATCTCAAAGTGCCTCTTCATTTTGGAGTGACTTTTAAACTGAATGATGTTTCCGTGGTTTGGGATCAAACTCACATTGCAATTCTCTTTCTGTCTATTTTCCCCCCTCAACTGTCTCTCATAAAACTACGCTCTCATTGCTGCACCACAGGAAATAACTTAATCCAACGCTCTTGCCTTTCTTCACACCCAATATCCTGAGCCCACATTCTTCAAAACCCTCCTTTCTACCAGTTCTCTTCCTCTCCTGCCCTGGTTTGGTTACAGATTCTCAAGGTAAATTTTTGTTTAAAGCTGGAAAGGGAAGGGTAATAAGAGGGGCACCTGTCACCTCAGACCAAGTTTTAACCAGTAACAAAGGAAATTCAACTAAGTTGTCTAGATGGTCTTTTTTACTCATCTTTTTCTTGGTATTTCTCTCGCTCTCTGTCTCCCTTTCTCTCTCTCCCTCATAAAAGTCACAGAGACAGAAAGTAGAATGACGGTTGCTGAGGGCTACGGGGAGAGAGATAAATAGGGTGTTACTGTTTAATGGTGTCTCGGTCCACTGAGGATGCTCACAGAACACCACATACCGCACAGCGTATAAACAACGGACGTTCACTTCTCTCAGCTCTGGAGGCTGGGAAGTCCAAATCAAGGTGCCAGTAAATTCAATGACTGAGGAGGACCCAATTTCTGGTTCCTAGGTGGTGCCTACTTGCTGTGTCCTCTCATGCTGGAAAGGACACAGCAGCTCTCCGGGGCCTCTTTTATAAGGGGACTGATCCCATTCGTGAGAACTCTGTCCCCATGACCCAGTCACCTCCCAACACCCAACACCATCAAATTGGTGAGTAAATTTCAACACATGAACTCTGGGAGGGACACAAGCGTTCAGACCATAGCAAATGTTATGAAATTTCAGTTTGAGAAAAAGAAAACATTCTGCAGATGGTGATGGTGATGGTTACACAACTCAATGCCACTGAACTGTACACTTGAAAACAGTTAAAATGGTAAAAGCTTTATGTTATGTATATTTTACCACGAAAACAAAAACAAAACCCAGAAAACTCACTTAAGTGTCAGTATAACGGAGATGTCGGAGCTTAGCCGTGGGGTCTGAAGTTACTGGTGGCTGTTCAAGTTCTGTCACATTAACCTGACAGCTATTCCTACACTCTTCTGGTACCTCCATTAAACAATTAAATAGGAATGAAAATAATTAAAATGCCAAATTCCTTAGCCTTAAGCCATCCGGAAACTGAGCCTTAGCATAGAAGACAGGAGAGCCAGGCTCTGTTCCATCTTAAGTTAGCATGGCCCAAAGTCTAACTCAGTGCTGTAGAATTCTCACTGCAGGCGTAATCAGCTGAGATCTTGCAGAGCCCCCAGATGCCTGAGGCTCCTATCCCTTGGGAAGCTTATTTAATCGGTCTGGGGAGAGCCCAGACATTAGTATTTTTAAAAGCTGTCTTGGGGATTCTAACACGCCATCAGAGTTGAGATCCACTGTTTAGAGAGGACACATACAAAAGTATAACACCATTGATTGTTTTTTCTTCTGGATTTTGGGAAAATAATAAATTCTACTTCCTTATCAGATGAAGCAAATGACTAGTCCAAATCTGTATTTTGTAGATATCATAACCGAGACAGGCTGGATCTTAGACATGAGACAAATGCACACTGCACAGCTTGCCCATGTGGGGACCCCAGGGGACGCCTCGGTGAAACAGAAACAGAGAAGACTGCGCAGAGCCGGGGCTGCAGAAGCAGCATCCCTCCTGCTAGAGTCCCCGAGGGTGGCCGGCGCACCAACCCGACGGTGAAGACAGCTTGTCGCCATCCACGGGGACTCAATTGCAAAAGGATTCCTGGACAAAGGACATTTCCCAGGTCAGCAGGGGGGAAATAATGCTTCAACCAGTCCTGCTTGTGTTAATTTTATTTCATCAGTGGTAAGATGCACCCTATTTTATGTGCCACTGAGAAAGAAAAAAGATATGCTCCCAATTCAAATGTAACATGGCATTTTCAGATCACTTAAATTGATTTAATGCTTATTGAAAGAGCTCTTTAGACTTATTTAGACAGAGATTATTGTCCTGCATCTTTCCTGTGCTTATTCAAGAAAGAAAATAGAAACAACTTAGTTAAGGACTTCGTAAACCTTCTTCACCAACGAATGGGATTGCTGGATCATATGGTAAGTGTGTATTTAACACACAGTTCTTCTGTGTAAGACATTCCCAAACTCTTTTCCAAAGTGGTTGTCCATTTTATGGCCTTCCCAGCAGTGCATGAGAGTTCCAGTTTCTCCACATCCTTGCCAACACTCAGTATTTTAATTTTAGCCATTCTTATTGGTGTAAAGGATAACTTGTTGTTTTAATTTGCTTTTCTCTAATAACTAAGAATGCTGAGCACATTGACCATTTGTATATCTTATTTTGTGACTTGTCTGTTCTAATTATTTGCTTCCTCCTTCACCTTTTTTTAAAAAAAGGATTGTCTTTTTATTTTGAGTCATAAGGGATGTTTATACATTCTAGACTCAAGTTCTTTCTTAGCTATATGTGTTATGAATGTGTTCTCCCACCCTGTGACTTGCCTTTTCATTTTTTTAATGATGACTTTTAAGAAGCAGAGATTTAAAATTTTGATAAAGTTCAATTTATCATATTTCTTCATTTATGTCTGCATTTTTCTTCCCTACTTCACGGTTGCAAAGCTACTTCCCAGTGTTTACCTCCGGAAATTTTACAGCTTTAGGTTTGACATTTTTGTCTACAATCCATTTTGAGTTACTTTTTGTATGTGATGGAAGGCATGCTGGAGTTTCACTATTTTGCAGGTCCAATTAATTGCTCTTTTGCCGTTTGTTAAAAACAGAGTCTCCTCTACACTGAATGACCTTGGCACTTTTGTGTGGGCCCGTCTCTGGACCCTCTTCTCGGTTTCAGGGCTCTGTTTGTCTGTCTGGATTACTATAGTGTTGTTTTAACCACAATAGGTTACTGTTTACAAGTGCCCTTCGTAGGTAACGGTAGCGTCCCGGCCCTTCTGTTTTCTCAGAAACACAGTGATGCCAAATGACACAACCGGAAAGTGGCGGAGTCAGAAACCGATGCCCGGGGCTCTCGCCCCGGCAGGTTTGTCTCCCAGGGCCAGCGGGGATTCTCCAGAGAAATCTGCAGGGCCAAACTCCTGCAGCTGAAAGTCTGCAATTCTGTTTAACAATACCCAGGAATCTTCAATCAGCACCAAGGTGGAAATCGTGCACTAACTGGAGTGCAATGACAGGTCATGTGGAACGGAAGTCTCTCTCCAGCCGCGGAGGCACTTTCTCTACATTTCAGCACTAGCAACAGAACCCAGAACGAAAAGGCAGGAGACAGAAGCTGTTGGGAAAATGACACTCTCTGCACCTGTACATTTCATGTCTACCTGCAATTCTTTCTTTAAGCCATTTTTGAAAAGACAAGACCACTGCAGCATTAATTGTGACTAGTGTTCACAACTAAAGCTCAGAATCCTTTGCGAGTGAGGGGGACAGTTGGACCAGCAACCACTGCTGCCGAGTGTCCGGGGATGCACTGTCAGCTTTGGAAAGAAAGTCACCAGTCGTTGCCATTGGTCTAAAAGTTAAATTTGGCTAAATGCTTTACAGTGCTGACGCTGCTTAATAAATAACAAATAAGGCAAAAGGATTTTTCTTCTTTCAGTGTTTAATCTTGAAAAGGAATGACTAAAACATACCAATACTCTTAAGGTGATCTTATTCCCTCAAAAAACATTCCTTTATATCACCCTTCTACGTAAGCATCTCATCAGTGTAGCCATTAACTTCAAAATTAACTCCATCTTAATCATTCCACTTGGTTCTATTTTCAAACTCTTTTTTAACACCATGGAAGGAAATAGGCACTAACTCCATTACATTTTTCAGGATAATTTGATATTTTCACTGTTTATGATTCACAGCACTGCTAAACTCCGAGTAAATTATATAATTATGTAATTTAATTACATATTTATTTAAAGAATGATTCCAAATGATATCAGTCATGGAAAGCTGCTATGAGAAAACTAAAGAAAAATAAAACAAGAGAAATTGCAAATTCAAAGTAAAATTCGTAGAGATTTTATTTTCTGTTTTAAAACATTTCAGGTTTTAGCTGCCTCATTTGCACATTCTGTGAGTTTAAATGGGGGTAAAATCTTAATGAGGAGAATGCCACAAGCACCACCAGCAGAGAAAGTTCGTGCAAATGCTGTGAGACCATCAGAGCCAGAAGGACATAGCTCATCCTTACCTCTCACTTTTGGTGACAGAAATCAAAGGATGTAGGGCTGGGGTACCTCCATGTGTCCCTGTGGAGAGACAGACAAGAAGAAGAGATGTAGAAAGGTTTGTATTTTTGCACTAAAAAAGTGAGGTTAGCCAAGAACACAGTGGGCATTTAACCAAGTAGGGTTAAGTTTTTAGCAATAACTACACTGGACACAGCCCGCCTAGCATTACATTATGTAACAAGGGGTTACATTATAGTGAGGGAGAAAAAGCACACTAAAGCAAAGGCAGAGGTCATTGGAATGGAGCAACGTCAGCTTACTGAGCTCGCTGCTTGGAGGAAAATCTGGGAACAAGTTTGGGAAGGTTTTGTGCCAGGCACAAAGTGAGATCACAGAAAGAAGAATTTGATTTATGTATAAAAGGGCAGATTTAAGCCTATGATCCTGGAATGATCTGGGTATTGTGCTCTGTACGTACCTTCTTGTCCTGACTTGGCCATTGCTGTAGACATTCCTAGTGCTCAACAATGTCTGCTTCCTCGGCCTTTCCTGGGCACCCAGGATTCTCATCCCCTTGCACATAGGTAGGGCCTTGTGATCTATTCTGGCCAATGGCCTGTGAGTGCAGGAGCCATGGTGAGCCATGTGACTTCCCAGCTATCTCTTCCCCTTCTGAGGGGATCACAGAGCCAGAAGATGAGTTGGAGGAGACACAGAATTAAAGAAGCCTGGGTCACTTTGTCTCTACATCAAGGTGAGCTGTCCTTGAGAATCGCCAGACCTACAGAAGAATTGCAAGAAGGAGAAATAAACACTACATGTCAAGTCACTGAGATTTGGAGGTTGTTTCTTACAGCAGCAAACATTTAGCCTAGGCTTACTGATACAATCACCCCTGTGGTTGCATAGCCACACTGTCTTGCTCATTCTACCTAGTGGCATCGCTTCTGACCCATGTAAGTTGAGCTGGGATCGTGCAGCTGTAGCAGCTAGAGGGGTTGGGCCCACCAGCAGCGTGGCTGTGGGTGTGCAATCGTCCTACATTTTGCTTTGTGAGGTCAGAGGAAAAGGTCATGCTTTGCTGAAAACAGGAAAGTTCATGATGACCTGGGTGAAAGAAAAGACATTTTGAGAACAAATTTGCCAAAATTTCAAGGGAAATAGCAGGGCTCCAAAGCTTATGCAGCACACGCACTGAAGGGCAGCAGACCTGGCAGGTGTGGGGAGGAGAGATCCAGGGCAACCTACATGGAAACAGGTTGGAGTGTGCCCTAGACCTCCTTCCAATTCCAAATTATCCCATATAGACGGGGGGAAGAGAAACTTTGTAGTGCCAAACGGGACCTCAGTGAGGTGACCAAGGCAACACCAACATGGAAAAGTCATGCTCATAGTATACCATTGATACAATGCCATGAGAATGAGGTCTTCCTCCCTGTAACTCATAATCCCAGTGGGTTTTTTAATTTCAAAATATTATGGGGGTACAAGCATTTTGGTTACATAAATTGCTTTTGTACAGTTTGAATCAAAATTATAAATGTGCCCATCCCCCAGATAGTGTGCATTGTATCCATTAGGTGTGATTTTACCCATTCCCTCCTGCCCCTTCCACTTGCTTGATTTCCAATGAATGTTACTTCCATATGTGCACATAAGTGTTGATCAATTAGTTCCAATTGAATGCTGAGTATATGCGGTGCTTGTTAGAAGAATGTTCTCCAGTTTCATCCAGGTTACTACAAGAGGTATTAGCTCACCATTTTTTTTTTTTTTTTTTTTTTTACAGCTGGGTAGTACTCCATAGTATACATATACCACATTTTATTAATCCACTTGTGTATGTATGGGCATTTGGGTTGTTTCCACATCTTTGCAATTGTGAATTGTGCTGCATAAACATTCTATGCAGGTGTCTTTTTTATACAGTGTCTTTTTTTCCTTTGGATAGATGCCCAGTAATGGCATTGCTGGATCAACTGGTAGTTCTACTTTTAGCTCTTTGCGGTATCTCCATGTTACTTTCCACAGAGGTTGCACTAGTTTGTAGTCCCACCAGCGGTGTAGGAGTGCTCCTATCTCACCACATCCATGCCAACATTTGTTGTTTTGAGACTTTTTGATAAAAGCCATTCTCACTGGAGTTAAGTGATATCTTACTGTGGTTTTGATTTGCATTTCCCTGATGATTAGAGATGCTGAGCATTTTTTCCTTATGTTTGTTGGGCATTAGTCTATCTTCTTTTGAAAAGTGTCTGTTCATGTCTTTGTCCATGTCTTTTTAATGGGGTCGTTTGATTTTTTTCTTGCTGATTTGCTTGAGTTCTTTATAGATTCTGGTTATCAGGGCTTTATCAGATATACAGAATATAAATATTTTCTCCCACTCTGTAGGTTGTCTCTTCACTCCAATGATTGTATCCTTGGCTGTGCAGAAGATTTTTAATTTGATCAGGTCCCATTTATTTATTTTTGTTGATCCCAGTTTTATCATGAGAAAAACATAAGACAAATTCCAATGATAGGATCTTCTATAAAATATCTGACGAGTACCACTCAAAACTGTCAAAGTCATCAAAAACAAGAAAAAGCTGAGAAATTATCACCTTCCCCAAGGGGCACCCAGGGAGACATAACAGCAAAATGTAATGTGGGATTCTGCATAGGATCCTGGGACCCTTTTCCCCAGAAAAGAAACATCAGAATAAAGTCTAGATTTTACCTAATAGTGTATTGATACTGGCTCATATTATAACAGATGTATCATACTAATGAAAGGTATTGATAATAGGAAAAAGGAGCTGTGGGGTATATGGTAATTTTCCGTACTGTCTTCTTAGTTTTTCTGTAAATCTAAAACTGTTCTAAAAAATAAAGTCTATTAAGAAGAAAACAAAAGAGGAAAAAAAGGGTAATTTTGCCTGGATATCTGATAAATATGCCCCAATAACGGCTGACCCTGAGTTTCCTTGCCCTAGCTGCATCTTTCCTTTATGAAACCAACGCTGGAACTGATGGCATCTTGTGCCGTATCGCACTTCTAGGAGATCTGCGCTTCTTTGTCTTTCTTAAAAATTGGGTTTATCTTTTCTTCAAAGGTTAACCAAACTCACTTCATTTAATGAAAGTCAAGTAGATATGGCTATAAAGAGAAAGGGAAGGAAGAAAAAATTCCTTGACTTAAAAAGGTAGATATTTATATCCCCATTTTGTTTTTCCACAAAAGGAACTGAGACTCACAGAGGTTAAATAAAATATCTGAAAATTACAAGTGTCAAAAACAGCAGAGCCAGGGGTCTCAGCCCAGCTGTGCCTGCCTCGAAGCACCCTCTTTTTGCACTCACTGTGCTGCCCACTAAAGACACTCGTCCAGACAACATGTGGTTACATATCATGTTCCAGAAAATTCTGGCCAGGGAGGACAGTGAGTCTGGACTGGGCTAACTCTGGGAGTGCCTGCTGTCCCCGAGGGAGTGCAATGGGCATCTGTGAACACATGGCTGCTGGGGCCCCACAGACAGAGCCAGTTCCTGCATCCTTCAGCTGCTTAGTGACTTGTGACTTGCCTCCACTCTTCCTGGTGTTCTTTTCAGTCTCTAGGGTGGTTTTCCAAGTTTTAGTTCTCAAAATTTGTTCAAGTGAACTCACATGTCCAACAAGCAGAACTAGGAGAGCCTGGGTGGAAACGGGGCTGGGTGTACACAACCCATGTATTGGTGAGGGTTCTCCAGAGAAACAGAACCAACAGGGTATGTAGAGACGTGGATAAGAGGAGATTTATTATGGGAATTAGATCATGTGATCTGGGAGGGTAAGAAGTCCCACAATATGCCACCTGCAAGCTGGAGACCCAGGAAAGTTGGTGATTAGTTTAGTCCAAGTCCAAAGCCCTGAGAACCAGGGTACCAGTGTCTGAGGACAGAAGATGAACGTCCCAGCTCAAGAACAGAGAGAGAGAGAGATTTGCCCTTCCTCCACCCTTTTGTTCTATCTGGGACCCTGTGAGTCAGAAGGTGCCTCCCCACATTGGGAGGGGGATCCTCTTTGCTCAGTCTACCTATTCAAACACTAATCTCTTCTGGAAACACCTGCACAGACACACCCAGAAATAATGCTTTACCAGCAGCTACCAAATCATGTTTTTACTATCTGGACACCCCTTAGCACTGTCAAATTGACACATAAAATTAGCCATCACAACCCCGAATTCATGATCCTTCCTCTAACCCTAACCTTACCATCCCTAGGCCTCCTGACACACTATTTTATTGAGAACCCCTTGTCTGTTACATTTATGAAAATGTGGTGGCAGTTTTTTGTGGGTGGCAGGGTGGGGGAAGCTAAAGAAAATGCTGTGGGAGCTCACACAGATTCCTCCAGGTCCTGTAAGGGGGTCACCCTCAGAGCAGCAGAAGGTACAAAGAGAAAGGCCCTTTTAAATCCTGCAGGGAGGCAACACGTGGGCAACCAACAATCCAGGTTTTGTTCAGGATTGGAGTAGACCCAGTCTTTTATTGAGTACTGTTGAAAGAAAATGATTTCAGTGATTCAAGCAGAGGTTAAAGACTCTATTCAGTTGTGGTTCATCGGGAAAAGACTTCCTTATTTAAGCAGAGCCAATTTTTTAAAAGGGTAGAGGAAGATTGAGTTTTGTCCTTGCAGTTTTTGCATCAGTGGCAATTTTTATCTTTAAGAAAGCTTGTAGTTAGTGATTAGTTTGTTCTTATTTCTCTGTCTCTTGCTTGCAATCTCTGCAGCAATCCCAATAACCTATGAGAACGATTTTTGCAAACTTTGAGGTTTATTGGCTAATCAAGTTTTATGGTAAAAGAAAGATAGAGGATTAAAAGGAGAGAAAGAGGACAAGAGTAGAAGGATGGGGGAAATGGGGACATTTGAGTCCTTTTACAGCAGTAAGTGAAATCGTTGGCCTGCATGGAATAGGAAATACGCTTCTGTTAACACTGGATCAAGATGCCCACACTTTGCAATAGAGCAAGTCTCCCAGGGTGCAGAAGACACAGCTCCACCCCAGTTCCACCCCAGAACTGTCTTAATGGCTGAAATAAAGGGGCGCGAGGAGGATCTGCTCTCTTTATACTATTTTCTGTCTTTCCCTCCTTCCTCCTGTCCCTTCTCCCTCTTTCTCGCGTCTCCTACCCACTCGCTTTCCCTTCTCCTCTCCCTTCCTCTCTTCTTCTGCCCTCCCTTCCCCTATCCTTCCACCTTTCCCCCCAGGTTGAATTTGAGTTGTTAAATGAGTGATGCAACCACAGGTAATTACTTTAGATTAGATCCTTTACCTAGTCAGCATGGCGTCGACTTCTACATTTTTCCTTCTTTATAGAAAAATAAAATGAAGTACACCCACATCTCTGTAGCCTTCCCTTCCTTCCTCTGCGAGTGCCTTGCTTCTCTCTGCCTTGCAGTACCTGTTGCCCGTTCTTTCTCTGCACTTGTCAGGGTTGTGGTTGCCATCCCCTAGGAACCTGCCTTTGGAAATGAGACACCCGCACCTGGTCCAGGGCACTGTCCTCCTGTGACACTTGTAAAACCCCCTTTTCAGGGGGCAGGCCACAAACTGTCCCCCACTGCAGCCAGTGTGTTACTCTCCACATCTCCTGGAAGGAAGCTTAGAGGGATGCAAGACTTAGGGGTTTTAGCTTGAGATTCCTTCTCTACTTATTTCTTCCTACCCCAGGGACTCCAGAATACCTGCCAGATGGAGGCAGGGGGGTAATTCCTATGCTGATCATGCTGCATTTTCTTCTGTTTTCATTCATATTGGGACACCTGTCTTAGGTGTTGCACAGATAAGGAGGAACTGCAGAAAGGAAGCTTCCACCAACAGTGCAATTAATTAAATGGTAATAAATAATAATTTGAGAAATTGGATATTTTATGGTTGATTTTATGACTTTTAAAATGATGTAAGTGGTGGCAAAAAAAAAAGAAAACCCATCCAACATCCAAAACCACAAATCACATTTTGGTTGTGGTTTTTGTTCCCTATAGAATATAAAACCCTTGGAAAATATTGTTTAAATTATTTTCTTCCCCCACAGAGGTTGAAATTCTCCTTTAAATGATCCCAGGACAATTTACATGCCAAAGTCGGAATCAACATTTTTAAGTGAAGACTCACCTTGGTAATACTAAGGCTAATTTATAAAAAGAAAAAAAGCTTACAGATATCAGAACAATTTCATAGACAATCTTATTCTATCGCATTGCTGGGTTGGTATGCTCTTTAATGTACATTCCCAGAAGGTAAAAAGCTCGTCCAAAGTTTCTCATCTAGAACTTTCCAGGCTATTCCTTGGTATTCTAGACCAGAGCTCAGCAAACAGCAGCCACCGATTGAATCCAACCCACTACGTGTTTTTGTCCGGTGCAACAGGTAAGAATGAGTATTACATTTCAAGTGGTTGGGGGAAAAAAGATTTTGTAACATAAGAAAATTATATTTAATAAAATCTAAATTTCAGTGTCTGTAAATGAAGTTTTCTTGGACAACCATGCTTAGGTATCATCTACAGCTGCTTTCTTGTTACAAGAGCAGAATTTAGTAGTTAAAACAAACACCGTATAGTACCCAAAGCCTGAAATATTGACTCTTTGGTGCGATACAGAAATAGTTTGCTGAACACTGTCCTAGACTGAGGGCTTATTCCATTGCTCAGGAGCTGTCTTTCTAGAATCCTAGCAGAACCATGGACAAAGGCAGCACCCACAGGATCTGGTTTGTGAGCCAGTAGGAAAGACTTAGAAGTTGTCGAGAAATTAAAAGCTTGTTCTTTCCCTCTCAAGAGCACCGCCATCCTTCTGACTGGTGATAGCAGGGTGGCAGGTGGCTCCCTCCTCCAGTGGGGTGTTAGCTGGTCTTAACAAGACGTTGCTAAGTGAGAGGGCAGGAGGGCAGTGTTCCCTCTCCCCCTCCCCCAGGAAACTGCAGTTTGTTAGCCAATGAGCTGTCCTTACAACTAGAAAGAGCCGAATGTCCCAACTTAGAGGGTAAAGAGACAAATGTAGAAGGATGCAAGGAAGCACAGTATGTGTGTGTTTTTATGTTGCCTAATTTAGATTTAAATAGATGATCTCATGTTACTATCTACATAACCCCATGGGGTTTCCCAGGAGGGAACAGAAACCTGGGTTGTTAAAATCCTTTCCTGGTCTCCAGGCTGATACCTGGTCTCTATCATGCTAATATCCACCTTTTTCCCACCTCAAGAGCAATGCAAAGTCCAGTGTGTCTTCAGTCATGGGCATGTTTTCACTCGTGACCACTCGTGGCATGCTCACCTTAGAGAAGGATTCTCTCAGTCGCATTTCCTTAGAACACCAACTCCTGGGCCTTGTAAGAAATTCTTTAAAAAAAAAAAAAATTAAATCTGTTCGGGGAACAATGGGTTAAAAAAGCATAATCAGGTTTCTTTGGCCAAGGATTTCTTAGAGCCTTTAGTAAGCAGCATTTGCTGCTATCTTCCACTTCTATGATTTGAAGGCATTTTATTTTACTCAACCTCTCAGAGCCTTTGCTTTCTCCTCCAAAAAACAGGAATAACAATATCCACCTCTGGAAGTACTAAGTGTTATTTTTTTTTTCTCTTCCACATTCTCTTATTTCCCACTAAATAAAGTGAATTCTAGCAACCAGAAGGGAATCTGAATTGCTATTGCAGGAAAAAAAAAAATCATTCTGATAATAAAATAAGGAAATACAGGCCTGCCAAAAACATAGCACGGCGCAGAAGACATTTTTCATTTATTATACGGTTTTCATAAAGGAAACAATGCACCTAGGGTGGGCAAACTCATGATCAGCCACTTTGGGGGCAAAATTGCTTATTAATATAGCATCTCTAGGAGAGAAGCCACACCATGTGATCAGTACCTAAAAATACAGTCATTGTACCAGCAAGGTAGGGGAGATTTTGAAGCTGCAAATCATTCCTTTTGAATCATACTGTGAGGTTGATTGTTTTTCCATGCATCTAGGTCAGGAGTCAGCAAACCTTTTTTCTGTAAAGGGACAGAGTAAGTATTTTAGGCTTTGTGGGCCATACGGGTCTGCTGCAAGAGCTCAACTTTGCTGTTGTAACACAAAAGCATAGACAATATGTAAACAAATGTGCGTGGCTGTGTGCCAATAAAACTTTATTTATAAAAACAGATGGAAGGCTGTATTTGGGCTATGGACTATATTTTGCCAACCCTTGGCCTAGACGTTGGACACAGGTACGCAAGCCTCTCAGCGTGATATTTTGCTGAGTTTTTTAAAAAGTTTTTATTTGTTCGTTTGTTTGTTTTGCAGAAAATTTAGCAGCTTTAAGAACTGGTATTCTGAAATTTGGGAAGAGCTTCGTGTTTCACTCATTTGCTCATAGGAATGAACATTGAAGCAATAAAGGAAGGGCGAACTGGGACTAGAAAAAGGGCTCAAGTCTCCAAGAGACTGGGCTAGTGGTCTTGTAAGTTCCAGTCCTGAGACATCTGGAAGGGGTCCAGGACCCAGAGGCCCAGGCAGAGGGCCTGTCTAACCACTCACAATGGATGAGACTTACAGAGTAGGACAACAGCATGGCTTTCTCAAAAGGGTGTGTTTTGTTCAGTTAGTCTGCATGCAACCACACCTACCTGAAGAGCATTTGAGAGGTAGGAGAATGTCAAGATCAAGAGCATGGCCTCTGGGGCCATACTGCCTGGATTCATGTCATTGTTCCACACTTGGCTTGAGTAAGGTAGCTACAATATCTCAGTTTTCTCAGGTTTAAAATGGGAATATCTAACTCATACCCAAGAATCCAATAAATTATGTTTAATATGCTTAGAACGGTGCCTGACACAGGTTCTGAGTCAGGGAAAACACTATGTAAGTATTACTTCTAGCATTAACTTTCTAGTTATTTCTATCTTTATTATCTGTTTATGGAATTGTTATCTGGGGGCTTATTGAATCACCTAGCCTCTCAGGAACCAAGAAGTCATTATAAAACTTCTCTCTCTTGGCCAGGCGCGGTCTCACGCCTGTAATCCTAGCACCCTGGGAGGCCGAGGTGGGCGGATTGCTCAAGGTCAGGAGTTCAAAACCAGCCTGAGCAAGAGCGAGACCCCATCTCTACTAAAAATACAAAGAAATTAATTGGCCAACTGAAAAAATAAAAAACAAATTAGCCGGGCATGGTGGTGCATGCCTGTAGTCCCAGCTACTCGGGAGGCTGAGACAGGAGGATTGCTTGAGCGCAGGAGTTTGAGGTTGCTGTGAGCTAAGCTGACACCATGGCACTCTAGCGCAGGCAACAGAGTGAGACTCTGTCTCAAAAAAAAAAAAAAAAAAACTTCTCTCTCTTTAGTGGGGAACAGTGGTGAGTGTCTATAATCCCAGCTACTCAGGATTCTGAGGTGAGAGGATCATGTGAGCCCAGGAGTTCATGCCCAGCCTGGGCAACATTGCAAGACACCCTATCTATTAAAAAAAAAAAAAAAAAACAGCAACACTTTTCTCCATATTTTTTCAACTCTTTTCCTTTCTACTCATCCAGTCTTCTTTCTGTGTAGGCTATTTCATTTTATTATGTACATGGCCCATTATGGCTGCATAAAATGGAAGCCCAGGCCCCCAGCTAATCTAGCACGCCACAGACAGCAGACTAAGTCTCTGTGGCACAGTAAGATCAGGGGCCTACCACCCAGCCCTGAGGATTCTTGTAAGAGGTGGCATCTTCTGGTCCATGGGGCTATACTTTCCACATCTCTTGGCAGCCGCAGGCCTGACAAAGGGAGCACACTCGGTGAGGTGGAAATGATGGTATGTCTGGTGCTATGTCCCAAGGCTGAGTTCACCCCAGTCACACTGGACACCAGGTCAAGAGAACAGACACTGTCTAGACCCTGAGTCAATAGTGGAGAGGGAGTTTCCATTCCACCCAACTGTCTGGGCTTCCATTGACTCAGGACCTACGGAGGACTTAGCACAAAGGGAGCAGGATTTTATAGCAGACCGATGGGGTGGGCCTGGGGTGGGTGGCAACTGACAATATGTGCAAAAATAACCTATGAAAGAGTTTGCTTATTTCCATCCATTTGCTCACTTATTGAACAAATATTTATGGAATGACTTCTAAGTGTCATGCTAGGGGGTAAGCATTTTTAAAAATTTCATTAACAGAGCAAATAGACATTTTTTAAAGAGATGATGGATATTTTTGTTATTTCAGAAGCGCTTCTTCCAACCCAGCCCTCTATGTGAATAGTTCATTCATTTTGGAGATTCTCTGAAGGGAACAACCTTATTGTATGTTTTATCTACATGTTCTAAGCACTATTATTGAACCAATGTGCTACAATCCTTACACAAAATAATCACAAGAAATTGTCAATGACATTTACTATAGAATATCTCATTCATATATTAAGAAAATGATATATATACTTCAATACATATACAATAATCAAATGAAAACCCACATAGTCCCGACTAAACTTAAGAAATAGAGTAATATCAATTACTCGGAAGCCCCCTGTGTGCCCTCCCATGTTGGACCCTCTTCCATCCCCCAAGAATAAACCACTCTCCTGAATTGGTGTGAATTATTCTCCTGCCTTTCTTTCAGGTTTTATTGTATGTGAATATATCCTCGAACAAGATATCCTTTAGTTTTGTCTATTCTGGAATTTCATATAAATGAAATCATATTGTATGTGTTCTTCCTAGGTAGATAGATATTTTATAGATATAATATATACAGATCTAATATATATATCTATAAGTCATATAAATATACATATATCAACATTACCAACATTATACTTTTAAAGCATATTCAGATGGATACAAATAGCTGGACTTCAGTTATTTTACTGTAAATATTCCACTGCATGACTACACCTGGGAATGAGGTTCTGCATTACATCTACCATATAACAACACATTATTTTCTAAAGTGATTATACTACCTTATTCTGTACATCTCATCATGATGGCTTTGTCCTTTTTGGTGAGTAAAAAGTGGCACATTGTTATTTTATTTGGCATTTCCCTGATTGAATATCTTTTTATATTAATATGTTTATTGGTATTTCCTCTTTGTAAATCACCTATCCATGTCTTTTGGCTATTTTTCTATTTTGCTTTCTATTTTTGTGTTTTGCTTGAGATGTATATATGTGTGTGTATATACACTACACACATACACATGTATGTATGTTACATGTATATGAAATAAATATCACCTCTCAGTTTGTAGGTTTTCTTTATGTTTTCAAGTTTTTTTATTGTGCTCTTTGATAAACAGAATTTAAATTTTAATGTAATCTAATTTCTCTACCTTTTCCTTTATGGCTTGGCCTTCGTTGTTTAAGAAATCCTTTCTTACAATTAATTTAAAAAACAAACCAAAAAAAAAAAATGAAATGGAAGTTATCCTATATTGTCTTTTAAAAGTTTTAAACTTCTGCTATTCTCATTTAATCCTTTAGTCCAGCTGACACTAGTTTTATGCTTTATGTGTGGGAGGGATCTAATTTCATTTTGTTTTCCACATGGATAATCAATTAACTCTGAACCATGTATTCCTTAATTCGCCCCTTCCCCCAGAATCTGCAGTGCTACCTGCCGTAGATAAAGTCTCACTTATGCATGGGTCTACCCTGCGCTCTCTCTGCTGCTTTCTTTGGCATATTATACTAGCTTGTATCTGCACCAATGCTATATTGATTTATTTATTATGTGTTTTTAGTAAGCCTGGATACTGGCAGGGGAATCTCCCCATCCTTTATTCTCTTCTAAGTGTCTTGGCTATTCTTGCCTTTTGCTTTTCTAGGTAAGTATTGCAATCAACTTGTTACGCTCCCAGAAGAATTTGTTCTGAATTGATAGATTCATTTGAGGAGCACTGGTATATTTATGATAGTGAGTCTTCTTGTCCATGTGTATGATGTATCTCATTTATTTGTCTCCATTGGATATTTGGGTTATTTCCAGGTTTTTGCTGTTAAAAAAATACAGACTTTATTTAGTTTTTTTAAGATGTCTTTCAGCACAATTTTGCAATTTTCTCCTTTTAAGTTTTGCACATCTTCTGTTAAATTCTTTCCTATGTACTTTATACTTTTTTTGCTGCTGTTATACATGGTGACAGACAAAAACATACACTGGGGAAAAGAATCCTTATTCAATAAATGGTGCTGGGAAAACTGGATAGCCACATGTAGAAGACTGAAACAGGATCCACACCTTTCACCTCTCACAAAAATCAACTCACACTGGGTAACAGATCTGAACCTTAGGTGTGAAACTATTAGAATTCTGGAGGAAAACATTGGAAATACTCTTCTAGACATTGGCCTAGGCAAAGAATTTATGAAGAAGAACCCAAAGGCAATCACAGCAACAACAAAAATAAATAAATGGGACCTGATCAAATTAAAAAGCTTCTGCACAGCCAAAGAAACTGTCACAAGAGCAAACAGACAACCAGCAGACTGGGAGAAAATTTTCGCATGCTACACATCTGATAAGGGGCTGATAACTAGAATCTATTTAGAACTCAGCAAAATCAGCAAGAAAAAAATCAAACAACCCTATCAAAAAGTGGGCAAAGGACATGAACAGAAACTTTTCTAAAGAAGATAACTAATGGCCAAGAAACATATGAAAAAATTCTCAACATCTCTAATCATCAGGGAGATGCAAATCAAAACCAAAATGAGATATCACTTATCTCCAGTGAGAATGGCCTTTATCAAAAAGTCCCAAAACAATAAATGTTGGCGTGGATGCGGAGAGATAGGAACACTCACACACTGCTGGTGAGACTGCAAACTAGTGCAACCCCTGTGGAAAGCAATATGGAGATACCTGAAAGAGGTACAAGTAGATCTACCATTTGATCCAGCAATCCCATTACTGGGCATGTACCCAAAAGAACAAAAGACACTCTATAAAAAAGATATCTGCACTCTAATGTTTATAGCAGCACAATTCACAACTGCAAAGTTGTAGAAACAACCCAAGTGCCCATCAATACATGAGCGGATTAATAAAATGTGGTATATGTACACCATGGAGTACTATTCAGCTATAAGAAACAATGGTGATACAGTGCCTCTTGTTTTTTCCTGTATAGAGCTGGAACGCATCCTACTAAGTCAAGTATCCCAAGAATGGAAAAATAAGCACCACAGGTACTCACCAGCAAACTGGTATTAACTGATCAACACCTAAGTGGACACATAGGAATAACATTTATCAGGCCTCGGCCAGATGGGAGGGGGAGGAGGGGATGAGCATATACATACATAATGAGTGTGATGCGTACCATCTGAGGGATGGACACGCTTGAAGCTCTGATTCCAGGGCAGTGGGGGAAGGGTGGAAAGGCAACACACATAACCTAAACATTTGTACCCCCATAATATGCTGAAATAAAAAATATTATGGAACACAACTTTTGTTTGAGACCTTCACTGTAAACTATTTTCTTATGGTGTCTTGTTGCCCTTCAGAGACATTGAGGTAGAGGGATAATTTTTTTCTTCACCAAATAGCTCCAGAATTCTAGACTGCTCTGCTCTTCAAATCCTTGGGCTTGCTTCTAATGCTTTTTGGTTTTCTGAATTGCTGTTATGTTGTGAGACAGGGACTCAATTCCAATCCAGAGCTTAGTGTGCTTCTGAGTAACCAGAGGAAACCTATTAGAATTATAGGAAAAGTAACAGTAAATATATTCTGTGGCATTTATTTAAATAGCTCACGACTCTATTGTATATTTCAAATTTTTACAAGATTCTGCAATAGTTGAGTTTGCAAAAAAAATTATATCTGGGTAGGTAAGCTATTATTTTACTAGTTAATAGTTATTTATACCTAGTTTAAACAATCATATTACTACAGAAAAAAGAATGCTAATAAAGTGGAAAAAATAGGTATGTTCTCTGAAGTCATAACCCAGAAAGAATTGTTGCATGGTTGTAGCTTAATAAAATTTCAGGTAAAATTCTTAGGAGAAAATGAATACTCTTAAAAGTATCACTCTTGTAAACCCAAGTCATGGAGCAGTGGCCACTCCCATGTATTTGATGGCAGTGAGGTTGTGTGTATGGACATGGTATCATATCAGAATTCTAGAGCCATTTGGCTAATCTCTATAGGCTTATGAAATTATAAGTTTCTATTTAAGCTATGCCAAAAATCCAGCAGAATTTGAGTTTAATTGAAGTATGTTATTTGACTGTCAGTTGCTATCTGAGCAAAGAGCCATCGGTCATCAGGATAATGACTGTGGGGTGTCTAATAACATAAGAGCTGTGCCGAGGCTGGGGACTTGGGTGGACCAGCCCTGAAGAAGGGCTAGTGTCTCCAAGTTGTGAAACTGCTTAGATATGACAGTGGGGCTATTTTCTTTTTCATTTTCAGAATGACTGAGTAACATTGTGCTAGGATTATTGCATTCTTCTTTCCTCTTGGAAATTTAAATTCCTTGCTCCCTTGATGTTAGGCATGACCACATGACTTGCTTAAGCCAGTGAAATGTGAGCAGAAGTGATGCTGTCACTCCAGGGAGAAGCATTTAAGGCTCTGTCTGTCTTTCCCTGCCTTGGAGGGCCTGGAGAAGCAGCACCAAGCCATCGCACACAAAGACAGCTGCTGGGATTGCCCAGCAGACCGGACTTGCGGAGCGCCTGCCAAGCAGGAAGCACACTTTTGTTGGCGAAGATTTTAGGGTGCTCATCCTGCAGCAGAATCAGGCACTTCTGCCTGATACGGATACCAACCATCATGGTACATTTTGTGTGAATTGCGAATTTGAGAACAAGTGGTCGAGATCTTGGATTTTATTAATAGTTTCAGAGATCCAAAGTCTTACTTTCCTCATGTGAACCCAAGTTGAGGGAGGCGGAACTTGCTATCCACTAAGGAAAAATTCACACTCTTGGTTTTGAGAAAAGAATGAGAAAGAGAGTGAAGTTATGTAACCAAAAGGATTCCATTCCCCCAAAACTATAATTTGATTATCTTTTAAGAATTAAAATATGATATAGAAGTATGCACATGTATAACATACCTGACTGCATTTGATGTGAACAGGTGCATAAGGTTTGTGTCTTCTAGCCTAACTTCTCTGATACCTGTTAGATCTAGAAAATAGCTACTTCTCAAAACAAGGTTCTATTTCTAGCCAACTTTATATCTTATAAGCACCAGTAACACAGAATTTATTAACAAAAGTTCAAAATGTAATAGTAATTTATTTGTTTATTTATTTACTTTTATTTCAGCATATTACGGGGGTACAAATGTTTAGGTTACATATATTGCCTTTGTCCCGCCTGAATCACAGCCTCCAGCGTGTCCAACCCCCAGACTGTGCGCACCGCACCGGTTAGGTGTGAATTTTAATGTCTTCCCCCTGAAGCCAGTAAATCCTTTCCTCCTCTTTATACAGCATGCTTCCAGCCTCGTGAGAGCTGTCACTTCACTCAGGATCATTGCAGTTGAGGGGACAAGTACTCTTGGCATTTTTCAACCCTAAGGCTCCCCGTCAAATGGTCCCTGTCCTTGCCTTTCTAGAATTTAGCCTATCCATGATAGCTGCCTTTGCCCAGCTCTAATTCAGGTGGCCTCATCTGCTCCCCCTGCCTCCCACAATGAGCAAGCAAATAACCCTTCCGAACTCATAGGATGGCAAGCAAAACCCTTCCTAATTTGGCAAGGAAGGGGAAATCCTATTTTCTATTCATGTTCTCCCAGTCTTTTCCCCTGCCCTTCTCTCCCATTCCTCTGCCTTTTATTCCTGCAGAGAAATCCCCACCCTCTCTCTATGGAACATTCCTGCTCTATGGCTATGCTGCAGGCAGTCACAGAAATACTGACTATGACAAATAAATAAGAGCTGAAATTCAAGTCATCCCACTTTGCAGAGCGATGAGAAAGCACAGGGATCGTACATCAGGTCTCTATTGCCTTATGTGACCTCTCAGTGGCCTGCAGCAGGTTCTGACACCACAAGGGAGCCAGCCTACAGGGGCAAAGAGGCCACCAGGTATATTTTTTGCTTAAAGAGCTTTTATGAAACAGTAGAGAGAAGAAAGAAAGAAAGGCACTGGCACTCACAAATATAGTTCTGACACTTCCTTTAAATGGGGCAAGTCTCTAAAGTTAGGGTCTCATGATGATATAGATTATTTATTTCTTAATTTCGTGTTTTAAAGTGCATAATAGTTTTCTAGAAATTTTACTTTGGAATCCAATACATCCTGAACATTTTCTCCAATGCCACATCTGTTATTAACTATAATAATACGACTATCTAAGATTTATTGAGGCCTTTCATGCTAAGAACTATATTAAGCACTTCAAATTCTCATAGAAATTCCAGAAGTGAGGTGCTACTCTCACCATTTTACCAGTGAGGAAACAGCCTTCGGAGAGACTGCGGTTGTCCGAGGTTAACCTTTGTGAACGGGCAAAGTGGGGACTCAGTCCTGGGCCTGGCCGGTCTCAGACCCCCAGACTCAAACCTCCACGCTCGACACCTTCCGAGGTGCTGGCTGCATCCGACTCAGGGTTCCAGAGTGCACTATGTGTACCTGTGTCTGTTCTAACGCTGAGACTTTCCATGCCTTTTGGAAGAACTTAGTATAAATAAGATTTGGGTTATCTTGGATTTTTTTTGTTTCCTAATAACAGGCCCCAAAACACAGGAGTAGAACTTCGGACTTCTGAATTTTATTCTTGTACTTTCTATGGATCCATGGCTTTCTCTGCTGCCCTGTGATAGCCAAAAGGTGGCATGGTCAACTCCAGGTCATGGAGGAAAGAGAAGACCTGCACAGAGTTGTGAGTGGCCATGGCCACAGCCAGCCTCTCTGCAAACTCCATTTTCCTCATCCGCAGTAGGAGTTTGTGGCGCTCGCAAGCTCTCTCAGGAGTCCACTCCAGATGCGAAATTTGGTGGCTGTACTGTCACAGCGCCTGTCTGGCTTTTCTGTGTCCTCATACCTGAATTCAGAGTGGCTCCTGCGTCCCGCAGGGATCTTTCCTTAATTCAGAGAACATCAGCTGCAGCAGCGTGGGACACCTGAGGGCGACTCGGCCCGCAGACCAGAGCCCGCTGCTCACAACGGCCAGAGCTTTTCACCCAAGGCAGGTTCTGCGCCAGTTGAAGGCAGCTTCTTCCTGGTGTCTCTTGTCCTGCTTTTCACTCCAGCCTGAGGCCTACTTGGAGCGGGTAAATGAAGACCTTTGCCTTTGACATGAAAGGCATGAAAAAGTGAAAACCAATCTAATAATAATCAGTTATGGTTTAGTACGTGAGACTGGAGCTTTCTCGTTTTCCATCCTGGAGCCCAGGGAGAAGGAGCCACGGGGAGAGTGGAGGCTGATGGGCGCATGTCAACCCTGAAACGTCCCCCACGAGAGCAGCAAGTGATCCTCAGCGCCTCCTCGCAGCGTGTTTAGAGCCGATGACAGCCTTGGAGGACGCGGAGAGAGCAGCGAAGGTGGGGTGGAGGGGCTTCCTGTGATTGTTCCCTCGGGCCAGGCACCTTGGCAGCCTGTTCCCCGTGTGAAGCCCGTGGGCTCAGGCTCCAGAGAGGGTTCGGGCTCAGATAACTGGCCCTGGGTAAACAGCAGCTTGTTTCTGTAACACTGGAGACGTATTTACTTTTCACTTAATGAAGGGGAGTGATGTCTTGGATAAGACATGACCCGACACCAACTACAAATATTAAGTCCAAACATTATAGGGTAAACCCTTTCCAGAAATGTCCAACTTGTTACTATGTGAAACCAGCATTGGTGGTTTCAGTTGCCATGGGGACATTTCATCAACTTTCTGAAGGGAAAATGCTGTGGAATGGGGAGGCAGACCCAAAGGCATTCTGTGTCTGTGTGTGTGTGTGTGTGTGTGTGTGTGTGTGTCCAGCGCAGCTGTAATTTGACATGATGTGGAAAGATTAGCCTGTTTCCCACTGGCAGGAGATTCAGCATGGCCCAGAAAGTTGCTGAGTGGGACAGAGGAATCTGTGACTCTTCTGAGAAGGAAAGTATTAAATAATTCTTGAAATATCACTGTGGCCTGGAAAATAATGAAGATTAGGAGAGAAAGAAGAGGATACAGGAGAGGAAAAACAGATGGTGTCTTGCAAAAAAGGAAAATGGTCTTGCAGTTTTTCTTTGTCCCCCAACAGGGCTTCAAATGTGAAAGCAGAGTTCACGCTGAGCAGGGAGCCCAGCACACCACTGAGGACAGGCCAGGGACAGCTGATGACCCAGGCAGGTGCCCAGACCTGGAGGCTGGTGCCCAGTGGTGCCCTGGGGAAGGCCGGAGGACATGCAGGGTGTATGAGTGCGATGACAGGAATCCAGTGGTGGGAATTTGAGCAGGATGGCTGTCTGTAAGGAAGTCGGGATAGAATAAGACAGGGCAAATGGGGCTTACCGCAGAGCACCAGGAACAGAACACAAAAGTCTTAATGATTTCTCGAGTTTTGCAAAGTTGTAAGCCTTCTCCTTACCCAGGGAACAGACCCCTCCCCACTCTCATTACCCTTTCCAGCTCTCTGGACCCTTTCCAGTGCCCCAGCAGCCTGCAGACCTGAGTGAAACCGGAGACCAAGCAGGGATGGGGCGCTCCTAGCCCAGCCAGGCCCTTCTGCAAGCCCCTCACCCTCCGTGAACTTCTGTAGATTTGAAGGTTGTCTTGAGCCATTTGCTTGAAGCCAGAGTTTCTAGTTATAGCTTTAACACTTAATACCCTCACAAAGTCAGAACAAGGGTTTAGTGGGACTTGAAATGGGACTTTATTCAATACCATGATTTTAATATAAGGAATGAAAGATTAAATTATAGTGACATTTCAAAAAGAATAGCATTTCCATAAATACCAAAGAGTCCACCAGCGAACTCAGCGGTAGACAAAAGATTTCTAGCTACTGAAGAGAGAGCATTCCACAGGCAGTGTTGGAGGTCCTCTGTGGGCAGGTAGGCACAAGAATAGTGATTTGGATTTTTTTATGTCAATGTGATGTTACGGAAGTGCACAGGCGGTAAGACCTACTGCAGTGCTTCTCAAATGTGAGCAGGTGTCAGAATCCCCTAGAAGCTTGTTAAAACACAGATAGCTGGGCCCCATCCCTGAAGGTGCAGATTCAGTAGGTCTAAGATGGGGCTTCTCACAAGCTCTCAGGTAGGAGTGATGCTGCCGGTCCGAAGACTGCGCTTTAAGAACCATTTCAGATAAAGATACATGTGTAAAACACATTTATATTTACCTACGTCCACAACCGTTTTCTGGCAGGAAATGTAATGGGCTATAATGAAACCACCACTTATTGGACCCCTTTCCTGTCCACCGTCAGTGGCTGCAGGGAGAACCCAGGTGTTTTGGACCCCTGGGGTGTGCTGCTGGCTGAAATGAACTCAGGATTGAGCAAAGAGGCATGAAGTATTAGACTGTTAGCACTGGAAGAGAGCTGGGAGACAGCCTGATGATTATAGTATAGACATTGAGTGAGAGAGCCTTGAATTCCAATTCCAGCTGTGACACTTACTGGCTCTGAAAACATAGCAAGTTACTTAACCCCTGTGAACCTCAATTTCCTCCTCTGTAAAACCGGGAACCCTAAAAGGCTTGTGTTTCAGTCACAATTCCTAGTTGCAATCAGCTGAAGTCCACTTCGGCTGATCTAGGCAGAAACGGAATTTATTACAAGGATATTGAGTTCTACAGGGAAAACGAACTGTTTCACCAACAAATCAACGGCATGAAAAAATGAGAGGGAGCTGTTGTGGAAGGCAAGAGAGGCTAGAGATAGAGCAACCAAAGGTAATCGATGGACTTCACTTGGATCGTGATTCAAGCAAACCATCACGAAAAGACAACTGGAGGAACTGGCATTTGGCAGAGTATTATATGACATTAAGGAATTACTGTGAGTTTTCTTATGTGTAATATCGTCATGGAGGTGCTCATTCTTGTTATAGAGGCCCCGACAGAGGCTAATACACTAAGGTATTGACCAGAGACATAATGCTGAGATTTGCATTAAAAAACTTGAGGGAGAGAACTCATAAGGGGAGGGAAGGGGCAGAGTATAAATAAAACAGGATTGGCAGAGCGTTGATTATTGCCGCACCTTGGTTATGAATACACGGGGGACCTGTTTTGCTGTTCTTGTGTGTGTGCGTGTGTGTTTGAAATTCTCCGTAATAAAATGCCCAAATAAAACAGAAAACAGCCTCTCTGTGAAGGCTGGAGAGCAAGGCTCAGACATATCTCAGCAAAGAAGACTGGGTGACACGGACACTGCTGTCACTGTCACCGAGCTCTGGTCACTACAGCTTGCACTGCTGGCAAGGGAGGCTGGGAGGGTGATCATCGGGCATTTTCACATCCCTTAGTGGAAGGCATCTCTGACATCACGGCTCACCAGGCAGGAATTTCCCTAGCTCAGAAAAGGGATGCAGATGGATGGCCAAAAAGAGTAATAAATGTTCACTGGAGGCACGTAGGAGGCACTGAACCCATGTTAGTGCCCTCTCCCCTTCCTGCGCCTTGGACGCATACAGCCCAAATCTCTATCCTGTATCTGACCGTACCAGACTTTCTTTCTTGGCATCTGGACAGCTGAGTCTCTAATCCCAATAATTTGCCAGTTTTCTTTTAAACGATCAAATTCTTCCAAAACCCAGGAAGTTCACTCACTATTTTAAGATGAGAATTATGCAATTGTGGAACGTTCCCAACAATTGGAGCAAATTTCTTATTCCGAGCATAAAAGCCATCATTGCCAGCCACTGTTCTAAAAACAGCGCCCGTAGAACATGTCGAATCCATTTTCTACATGGGCACTTTTCAGATACTTGAAGATTCTCATAATCTCGTGTTTGCTGACCCCCATTCTGGCCGCCAGCACCACCCGCCCTCATCCAAGTCTCTCCTTTCCACAGATCGAACGTATATAAAACAGGTGAGCTCTTAGTTCATAACTCCAGGTGTAGAAGAAGTATGACTACTTTCTTTATAATTCAAATTACAGTTGACCCTTGAGCAACACAGCTTTGAACTGGGTAGGTCCAATTACACACGGATTCTTTTCTACCTTGTCCACCCCTGAGACAGTAAGACCAACCCTTCTCTTCCTTCTCTTCCTCAGCCTACTCAACGTAAGAGCACGATGATGAAGACCTTTATGATGGTCCACTCCCACTTAATGAATAATAAATAATTTTCTCTTCCTTGTGATTTTCTTAATATTTTCTTTTCTCTAGCCTACTTTATTGTAAGAACACAGTATATAATACATGTAGCATACAAAATGTGTACTAATCATCTGTGTTATCAGTAAGGCTTCCGGGCAACAGTGGGTCATTAGTAGTCAAGTTTTGGGGAGTCAAAAGTTATACACAGACTTTTGACTGGATGAGGGGTTGGTGCTCCTGACTCCTGCATTGTCCAAGGGTTAACGGTTATTCTTTTCTTGAACCTTCTTCCCACCAGCATTGTGGAAACTTTATTGTATTCAAGCTACGGTTCCCCCATAAATTTTTCTGAGGTTGTGCCAAGTCAGCGCCCATAGCATGTTGAGGCCTTTAGGGGTATGTGGCCTCTGTGCCCATAGTCATCTGTGCTGGCAGACACCTGCCAGACGTTCCTGCCTTCACTCAGCAGTCCACGTGGCCACCTCTTGATAGTTTGCCCAGTCACCGAACACTTTCAACCCTGTCTGGGCCCCCCATCTCCATAAATACTTCTCTGCTCTTCAGACACGCTCCCCCTGGACACTGAGCGCTACCAAGTCAGAGGTGGGGATCCCTTACCCGGTGTTGGTGGCCAAGTCATGTATATGCAAAAAGTTGCTTAAGCCTCTGGTTCCTAGGGGCAGTCTCAAAATAAACATGGAGATTTCAAAAGAAACCCTTGAGGCTTGTCAGTTCCCTCCCTGATCCACTCTCCTCGCCCCTCACCCACTGCGTTCACTGCCTTGCCTCACAGCTGGCCTCCGCCAGGCGCATAGCAAGCCCGGTGAGCGAGGTGATGCAGCCTGGCTTACCACCACCATCTCACGTCACTGGGCCAGGTCATCAGTGCAGAGGCTGTATCAGAGCGAGATTGCATCAGAATATGCTATTCTGTGCCCCTCCATATTCCTTCCTCCATTCTACTTCCCACCGCCAGTATCCTGTCTGTCTACGCGATAGTCTGTGCTTGCATCTTGGCTCCGTTCCAGATCCCTTGGTCCTTTCCTATGCGGGCTGAAGCCTGTCTCCTTGTAGGTGGGGATGCTGTGCCCACCGGCTCCTTCTCCACAGCCTCTGCAGCCTTTGCAGCAGGGTTTACATTCTCATGCCTCTTCAAGTTTTCCTCTGTGATCCAAGTAGCTGAGGGAAAGAAAGCTGTCTCCTAACTATTGGCATGGGGTCCGAGTTCCCTAAAATAGGTGCCAAGTGTATATCAGATCCCTGCTCCTACTGCAATAAAGTAGAGAGCCTTATCTCGCTATGTTTCATAGAACCTCATGAAAAGTTGTGCTTGAAAAATGTGTAATGATAAAGAAAACTTCCATCTAAAAGAAAACCTAGACATGAAAGTTGACAGCTCCTTTACAATCTTGTGCTTGCTTCCCCTCCCCCCCATTTGAGTAGTTTTTAATATGTGGCCTTGAGCAATGGGCTTATAATAGCTTTGAGAATCAGTCCTGAGCTGAAAGAAATCAGGGTGACTTGAGGAGAATTATAAATCAGGTCTAAAAGAAGTGTGATTTGTCCAACTTTTCCCATCTATGTCAAGTTAGCCTATATTCACAATGACTGCAGATGCTGCCAAACGTACCTCCATGGGAACAGGCGCTGTGTCTGTCTGTTCATTGTTCTCCCCTGGGTACCTAGCACAGGCCTTGCACAGCTGATGCATGCAGTAAATAGTTGTTAAATAAACAAATGGGGGAAAGAAAGCTTTTTTCTAGACAATGGCGGTTGGAAGCTTAGAATAATTTTGAAAGGGAAATGCTTCCTAGGAATCTCATCTGCTTCTTTAATACAGCACGGATATTACATACTAACATTATCTGTTTAAATCCATAATTCCTTAGTCACGATTCCAGAATCCAAAAGGCTCTGGGAACCAAAAGATACTGGTTCGCTTGTTTGGAAGCAAAACCTGACCTGATCTGGCCATTTGTAACCTTTACTTATTCCACTTGGTTTGATTATTCAATAATGTGTTTGATTACAGGACAGGCCCAGCGTCTGCTGAGGCTCCTGTGCAAGAGACCATCCATACCAGGAAAACTGAACAAATTATAAATTCCCAAAGACACCTGACCCAAGGGCTTTAGGTCAGGGCACAAAGACTCGCAGTCATAAAGGCAAGAGCTCCAAACATGGAGGAACACACGAGGAAAAAGAAAGTGCCTTTCTGGAGGCATTTTATCTGCAATTTTAAAAATAAAATAACAGTATCATCAAAACTGTTGGAGATTGAGGTCCTTAAAATATTCTGTCTTCATTGTTTTATTTTAGTGAATATAAATAATATTTATAAAAGTTTGAATATGTTTATTCCTAACTTTGATGCCTATAACCCTATTTTTCAGTTTGTGTGATTTAAGACTCAGAGCAGTGGAAGACACTCATCTGTTGGACCACTCTATGTGTCTATATACGCAGAGTAACTTAGATATATAAGATTTTTTAAAAAATATTAACCAGAATTTAATCTACTTGGGCTACCATAGCAGAATTGAAGTTTCTCAACTATTCCGATCTAAAAAACTTCGTTACAAAACTTCAAATCAGTTCTGCTTTTATAATTTCCTTTTTCCCCATGTAAATTCTCTGTAACTCTTTTTAAACCTTCTAGGGTTTTGCAATGTGTTTTAACAAAGGATAATATGCTTCATTATTTCCAAGGTCAGAACTCTAAGTTCCGTGGAATTTCAGCAGGAGAGAGTTTCGGACAACTGTCCTGCGCACGCTCTCATGTAACACCACGCAAGCCTCTGTGGAAGCCATGAGGGACCAAAGGCAAAGGCACGTACGCCACATTATTTTGTGACGGGGAGGGTGGGTAGGTTATGGAAAGCACCTGAAGGCTGGGTACACTGTGAAGAGCAGGATGAACAGCCCCCTGTGATGTGAGTACTTCATCCCTACTGCACAACAGTGGAGCCACGTGGCTGGGTCACATCCAGGCCAGCAGAGGACCTAGGACTGAAATCCTGAAGTCTAGCTTCAGAGACCCTAATAAGAAAATAATGCTGATTTGGGAGTGGAAAAATGAGGCCCAAGCACTACTGAGTGGCAGGAGGGGACTGCAAATTGATCTAGCACTCTGGGAGACAGCTGATCACTATGAGACAATGAAGATGGCTTTTGGTCCCTAAACTCCACTTTCCAAGAATTTGTACTTATTGAATAATCAGGAATGTCACTCAAAGGTATATAAGTAAGATTGTTCAGTATAGCATTGTTAAAAATACTGAAAATTTGGAAACAACTCAAATGTTCAAAGTCATAAGATCCAATATAATTAATTAATGGTACAATGAATGCAATCATATAGAGAAACATTTAATGGCATGAGAATCTTTTTGTTATGTTTTATTAAAAGAAAAGAAAAAGTTAACAGATTAGGCACAGCACGATCAATCTTAATTTTTAAAATTATGTGACACCATACTCTTCCCTTAATAGGTAAGTACCAAAATGTCATTTCAGTGTTACTCAAAACCCTTGGTTGCAAGTAACAGAAACTCAATAAAAATGGCTCCATCTCTGCTATTGTTACTGTTACGTTAACTTTTCTGAAGGGCTCCTAAGGCCTTTTGAAACCAGACTACTATGCAGAGCATGAGCAGGATGCAGAATGTCCTCAATCCTTTCCTTCAGCAACAAATGGAACACGTTTTGGGCTAGTCCATCCCTTGTCATTTCTCACAACTTCCCGCCAATCCACGGACCAGCACTTGCTCTAGGCTCAGCCAGCACCTTGTACAGCAAATACGGAGGACAGAAACAAAGCCTGGTCCTCAAGGAGTTTGCCATCTCATTGGGAACACTCGATCTGTAGCCACATGAGTGTGCTGGGGTTTGCGGCAGACCCGGAGGAAGCATGAGACTCGATTGCTGGAGTGGAGACATAAATACATAAAATGCTTGAATGAGCACTTGAGGGGGTCTGTGACTAACCAGCACGGAGGCTGGAGGCTGGAGGCTGGCAGAGCTGCAGACAGAGAGCAGGCCCATCCGTGCAGGGAGAGCGACTGGAGAAGGCTGGGTTGAAAGGGATGACTGGTTTGCAGATGGAGGCTTCAGGGGACGATTGAATGCATTGCAAGGAGACGAGCAGGGATGATTCAAAGCAGAACACTGTGATGTGGCTGCTGGTCTCAGCACTCTCAGAATAACTATCTAAATATTTAAGCCCATTATTTTATTTGTATTAACAGTTACTTTCTGCAGCAGAAATCCATAATGCTTATCCAACTCCTGACTCTTGTCACTTGCCTTAGAAACAATGAGATCAATATCTTTACTATAACGAGAGCTTCTGCAAACAAGTAAGAAAAATATAAAAGGATTGGTAGAATGGGTGGTTCTCAGGATGGTCGCCAGGGTGGGTAGCACGAATAGGCACCCCTGATGAGCTATCACAGATGACTTCCTGTGCTCAACTGGAAACCCCGAAGTGTAACCAAGTGGGGATCATTATCTTCTCTCTTTTATTATTCTCTCCTAAAAATACAAATGCTGAAAGCCATATAGTCAGTGGCCAAAAAATATATAGTTGAGAGTTTATTGCAAGAGTCAAGATTGCAAGATTTGTGAATCCCAAGAGTCACACCGATAAAGTTTACATTATCTCAATCTCATTGAAAAACAAACATAAGACACTGGTATAAGGAGAAAATTCTTTATGACTGAGAATAATAAGCTTGTTTAGATGTTTCTCGATCTTCTGTTCCTAGAGAATGTGTTCACACAAAGAGCCATTGTGGAGAAATGGCATTGTGGAGATTAATAACCAGTTCCAGGCAATCTCTCAACTCTGATAGTTGCAGACAACTTTAATTTCTGTCACTCCTCAGATGAGAACACTAATTATATTTTCTGGTTTATTATAACCAATTCAATTTAGTAGATGGTCAAACAAAAGCAAAAGCAGATGAAATGATTTTTTTTCTAGGAAGTGTGTCTGTTTGTCCCTACTGTGTGGCCGCCATGGAATGTCTGTGGCAGGAGCAGAGGGAAGCCCGGGTCTGGCTCCAGGTGTATGTCAGACTGGCTCTGTTGACCTCCAGACACAGGTGCACGACTACATCCCAACCCCTCATACCAGTGCGCCCAGACTGGGTCCAGACAGTGGCCAGCAGAGTGTCTTCTCTCTCACAAGAGAGGACAGTGACAGTGGCGGAGGAGAGTCTCCAGACAATGCACATAGACAAGTACTGCGAGTGACACAGAAACCTCCAGGGAACTTTGGGCTGCTTGTTACGGCAGCCTAACTAAGCCTATTCCTAGCTAGTATAGGGAATATATAGCAAGGGAAAAAGAAAATTGGGGACTCAAACGGGTGCTGCTCCTGCTAAGTGGTCACAGTGTAATATTCTGGCTCCTTGGCTTCTCAGCCCCACCCAGTGCCTGGGCACTTCATCGTGCCTCTCTCGGTGGCTTCTTGTTGACATGGTCCTCTTTCCTCTCCCCTCAGTCCCTAGCATGCGCTGCTTGCTGTGTCCCTGCCTGGCCCACCTCCCTGTTCCCTTTGCCTCCCCTACCTTAAGCCTGGGGGGATCTCAGGAGTCCCCATGAGGCCCCGGAAATTCCACTCAGAGTCACGTGTTCCCCAAACATGGTCTCTCCACTGGAGCCCTCTGTATCTCCCTAAGGGATCAGGGTTTTTTAAGTTGATGCCAGTAAAACAACATTCTCCACTTTAGCCCTGTCACATTTCTCTCCGGAGGCAATGGGCATCAAGCCACGCCTTAGCTATTTGAAGGGAACAAGCAACACATTGCTTACAAGATCAAAATTATTACCCTGCCGCTGATTGTTGAAACATCTCATTTGGAGAAACACCTATGTACCATTATTTAAAATAACCTTAACTGTTGCACACCTTTGTTCTTTGGCATGGACTTTTGCTAATAAGTGATGAAAAAAGGGAATCATGAGAGGGCATAAATCTACTTGTCAAAAAATGGATCAAAAATGGGCTAAGTCATATTTTATGAATGCCCTGTGAATTCTTTCTCATGGCAATTTATTTATTTTTTTAAAAAAGAGAACTTTTTTAAAAACAGGCTGGATGTGGTGGCTCATACCTGTAATCCCAGCACTCTGGGAGGCCAAGAAGGCAGGAAGATTACTTGGGCCCAGGAGTTCAAGACCAGCCTGGGCAACATAGGGAGATCCTGCCTCTACAAAAAATAAAAAAATTAAAAATTAGCTGAGCATGGTGGCACGTGCCTCTAGTTCCAGCTACTAGCAAGGCGGAGGTGGGAGGATTATTTGAGCCCTGGAGTTCTAGGTTATAGTGAGCTGTGACTATGACACTGCACTCTAGCCTGGAAGACAGAGTGAGACCCTATCTCTAAAACTAAAAAATAAAATTAAAAATAAATAAATTAATTAAAAACAACTTATTTTAGTTACAACTTCCTGCCCTTGAGCAATTTGAAAATATGGAAAAACAGCAAAAATGTCACAATACGAGAAGAGAGATATGTGCCAAATGAACAGCTCAGAAATATGGAAGTTTCATGAGGGTAACATCCCACCTATTGATTCATCATTTACATCAGGCATGGGGACGGGCACATAATATGTGCTCAGTAAACCATTGTTGAAAGAATAAACAAATAAGAACTTCAGGAAGTGAATAATAAGAAAACAAATTAAATTGGGCTCCATCTTTTCTCTGCCTTTAATCAGTTTATTAAATATGGTGATTATCATTTATTTCAGGTTTATTTATGCACATGTGTCTGTGGCATAAATACAAACCTAATTCAGATAGATTTCTTAGGTAGAGTCAACATGAACTTAGCTTTTCTTTTTTTTTTTCCTTTTCTTTTATTTCAGCATATTATGGGGGTACAAATGTTTAGGTTATGTGTGTTGCCTTTCCACCCCTTCCCCACCCAGAATCAGAGCTTCAAATGTGTCCATCCCCCAGACGGTGTGCATTGCACTCATTATGTATGTATATACTCATCCCCTCCTCCCCCCTCCCATCTGCCCGACACCCGATAAATGTTATTCCTATATGTCCACTTAGGTGTTAATCAGTGAAACCAATTTGCTGGTGAGTACATGTGGTGCTTGTTTATCCATTCTTGGGATACTTCACTTAGTAGAATGGGTTTCAGCTCTAGCCAGAAAAATACAAGAGGTGCTATATCACCATTGTTTCTTATAGCTGAATAGTACTCCATGGTATACATATACCACATTTTATTAATCCACTCATGTATTGTTGGGCACCTGGGTTGTTTCTACAACTTTGCAACTGTGAATTGTGCTGCTATAAACATTCAAGTGCAGGTATCTTTTTAATAGACTGTCTTTTGTTCTTTTGTGTAGATGCCCAGTAATGGGATTGCTGGATCAAATGTACCATTATTTAAAATAACCTTAACGTATCTCTTTAAGGTATCTCCATATTGCTTTCCACAGAGGTTGAACTAGTTTGCAGCAAAAGCAATCCTAGGCAATAAAAACAAAATGGGAGGTATCAATTTACCAGACTTCAAACTATACTACAAGGCTATAGTAATTAAAACATCTTGGGACTGGTACAAGAACAGGGATGTTGACCAGTGGAACAGAACAGAGAACCCAGATATAAAACCATCCTTATATAGCCATCTAATCTTTGACAAAACAGACAAAAACGTACACTAGGGCAAAGAATTCTTATTCAATAAATGGTGCTGGGAAAACTGGATAGCCACATGTAGAAGACTGAAACAAGAGGCACACCTTTCACCTCTCACAAAAAACAACTCACACCTTAGACTTAAACCTATTAGAATTCTAGAGGAAAACATTGTAAATGCTCTTCTAGACGTTGACCTAGGCAAAGAATTTATGAAGAAGACCCCAAAGTCAATCATAGCATCAACAAAAATAAGTAAATGGGATGTGATCAAATTAAAAAGGTTCTGCCAAAGAAACTGGCAGGAGAGCAAACAGATAACCTACAGAATGTGCCACTCTTTTCACTTATGCAGTGGTGGCTTCTCAAAGGCAATGTCCCAGATGCCAGCCATGGGCAGGCCTTGCAAGCAGGCCTTTGTAAGGATGACAGTCTCATCCTTGCTATATAAAATCTGTTCTGCACAGCAGTTAGAGCCCCAACTTAATTTTTGGTAGTTTTAAAATTTTATTTAATGGCAGATAATATAATGATATAGCATAACATCGTACTGGTTTTAGTTGCATGATCCATATTAAGCTGCAATACTGTTTACATTTTTTTTAACTGTTAGTGCATATTTAATAGATATTTGTGTGTATGTTACTATGGCAATGCAGGCAATTATTATCTGTCCTTCTCATCTGATTAACCTTTCAGTAAAATTTTAGGTAAAATGAGCATAATGATTTCAGATTTAATATTAGAATAAAGATTGTCTTTTATATTAATTATATGAATGGTCCAGTTTGAATTCATCTTGCATGAATTCACTGCTTATAATTATGAAATAAAAAATCATTTTATTATTTCTTTTCTTGCTTGAGTTGCAATTAAACTTACTTGATTTATGTATTTTTGCATATTTTAATTTGGAAGGTGATACACATATTCAGTAACTTTGATGGTTAAATATCCCTAATTTTCAATTTGATCAGATCCCATTTGTTTATTTTTGTTGCTGCATTAATTGCTTTGGGGGTCTTATTCAAGAATTCTTTGCCTAGGCCAATGTTTGAAAGGGTCTTCCCAACATCCTCTTCTAGGATTCTTAAGGTTTCAGGCCTCAGGTTTAGGTCTGTTAACCATCTTAAGTGTATGTTTGTGAGTGGTGAGAGGTAGGCAAAGTTTTGTATCAATATATTTTAATGTCAAGTTATTTGGTATAGAAAAATTTCGTAACTGTTATGTATTTCTGCAGATTGCATATTTTATAATTTTAAGGCACACCACATTTGTCTCACACTATGCATTTAGCCATTAATTAAGCTCTCTTGTGATATTAATGTCAGGATCCCTGCTTAATATTTGTTTGCCTTTGCTTTGTGTATCTTTGGCAATAGTTATAATTTTCAATAATAATGTGTCACTTTTTTTTACATGTATCTTTTACAAAAAAGAATAACTCTCCTTATTTTTCCCATTTGCTTTGTCAGTTTTCCCAGTTTACATTTCTTGTTGTTAGAGTTAATTTTGTTAATTCCTTTGTCTCTCTGTCTTGCCATATTTGCTATATTTGCTGTATCTCCTTATTGTCTTTTCTTTTTGTTCCCTTTGAAGTCATATGAAATTTACATAGTCTCAATTTTAGTTTATTACTGGATTGTCTTTACATTTTTTAGATAATAGACCAAAATCTCAATTTTGTAGTTTTAATCAAATTTTTAATATAATAAACTCCAGCTATGAAAGGTAAGAAATTAGCATATTCGATTTTTTTAACATCTTATTTTTTGTATGTATTCTCTTATACACATATTTTCTTATTTTCATTATGTAATGCAGTTTTTCTCTAAAATTCCTGATACTTACTTTATGTTTCTTCATTATAATTTCGCAAATTTTACACACAATATTTTAAAAAGAGATCATAAGCTTATCACTCTTCATTCAGGCATCTATTTATTCAAGACATATTTATTGTGTTCATCCTCTCTGTCAAACACTGATCTAGGAATTTGGGAATAATGGTAAGGAAGACAGAAAATACTGCATTCAGGAGCTTATATTTGAGCAGGGCAGAGACTAAAAATGGCTTAATGAAGAAAATATCTGATGCTAATATATTCTATGTAGAATGCAAACATGGTAAAATATAAAATCATAATTGATTCCTTCAATGGGTTCTTAGAGATGCTATTTAGGATAAGACAACATGCTAAGAAACATTGATGAGAAAACAGAGCATTTCAGTCAACAACACATATTGCAAGGAATCAGTTTTATACACAGGGAAAACTAGTACAGTATTTTGTTGGTTCTATCAATTATTGAGTCAGGGATTTTAAATTTCCTTTACAATTGTGCATATGCCTATTTTTATTTTTAGCTCTGTCACTATATATTCTGTACATTTTTAATGTTGTTAAGTATGTACACATTTTGATAGTTATGTCTTCTTGACAAATTGACTTTGTCAATGTTATAAATTTTCTCTTTTTCCCTTCTGCTAGGACTAATTGTCTAGGCTTTTACCTTGATTAATATTAAACATGCCAAACTAGTTTTTGTGCTTTTTAAAAATATGATATATGTTTTTCCATCTTTTTTCTTTCCAATTATGTGAATCATTGAGATGTGTGTCCTATACAATCCATATTGGATTTTGTTTTTTTAAAATCAAGCATAAGAATCTTTGTCTTTAAATTTTTGTATTTATCCATTTTTACTTAATGTAAATGTTAATATTCTCATGATTTAATATATTTTCTTGATTTTTCTCACTTTTCCATTCTGTTTCTTGGCCCCTGTTACATTATTTTTTTTGCTACTCTTGGATTAAAAAATAATTTCAACATTTTATTTTATTGCTTCTATTGGCCTTTTTTTTGTTGTTGTTGTTATTTATTACCTTCTCTCTTGCTCTCTCTCTCTCCATGTTTTAAATATCTTACCTAGAGATTAGAATATATATACTATCTCAGTCTATTTAGGATTAATATTGTATGCTTCCATGTGTTTTAATCCATTCAGGCTGCCATAACAAAATAATCTTACTGTGTACTGTGTACTAATATGGTGAAAAGGTCAGGCAGCTCTCTGGGGCCTATTTTGTGAGCTTCAGTCTCAGGACCAAATCATTTCCTAAAGGCCCCATCTCCTAATACCATCACATTGCTAATTATTTTCCAACAAATTAATTTTGGAGGATCACTGACATATAGACCATAGCATTGTATATAATTTAAGCAACTGGCAATGATATAATTCTAATTTCCTTTATCTGTTCTTTGTGGTATTATTGCCATAAGCTTTTCATTTATATATGTTATTTATAACCAAATACAAAGGTATTAATTTTTCTTAACATTTTTAGTTGAATAATAGAATAGACTCCAATAGAATATAAATATTGGACATAGTTTCAACAGTTTTAAAGCAGCTAATAAACAGTTTTACATTTTAAAGGAAAAAGAAGTCATAATGACTAATCATTATGACTTAGAAAACTTAGAAAAGAAATTTAGAGGAATCAAAACAAAAAATAATATAAAATATCTAACATTTACTTATCTATGCCATATTCTCTTTTTTATTTCTTTCTATAAAATCAAGTTTCTATATGGCATAATTATTCTTTTTGCCTGAAAAACTTTCTCTAGCATTTCTTTCTTTTCGTTTCTATTTTTTTTAGAGACAGGATCTTGCTATTAATATTTTACCCAGACTGTCTCAAACTCCTAGGCTCAAGTGATCTATTCTCCCACCTCAGCCTCTTGAGTAGCTGAGACTACAGATGCATGCCACTGTGCCTAGCTATTTTTAATATTTCTTGTAGTGTAGGTCAGCTGCCAATGACTTCTCTCAGTATTCCTTTACCTGAAAATGACTTATTTAATCTTATTTTTAAAATACTATTAATATTTTCCTTGCATGTGGAATTTTTAAAAAATGGAGATTTAAAGCTGTTATTCTATTGTATTCTGGCCTCTACTGTTTCTGATGGATTAATACATTAATATATTAATCATATCAACGTTCCTTTGTGTGCAGCATGTCTTTTTCTTGGTTTGCTTTCAAATTTTTTTCTTTGAGTTTGGTTTTTAGCATTTTTATGGTTAGGTAATGTTTTCATTGGCTAAGTTTATATTTTTTACCATGTTTGGAAAATTCTCTACCCTTATTTCTGTAATTTTTTTTCTGTCACATAATCTTGTTTTTCCCCCCCTTGAGGCTCTGTTTACATTTATTTTAGACTACTTAATATTGTCCACTGATCAACAATATTCCATCTATTTTGTCTGCAATGTTTTCTCTCTTTGTTCTATAGATTGTCTTTTAAATTACTCTTTCTTCTGCCCTCCAAAATCTCCTATTAAGTGAATTTTACATTTCAATTATTGTACATTTTAGTACTAGAGTCTCCATTTTAAAATTTCTTTTCTTAAAATTTCTTTTCTAAGTTTTCTAAGTCATAATGATTAGTCATTATGACTTCTTTTTCCTTTAAAATGTAAAACATGTGTATATTAGCTGCTTTAATACTGTTGAAGCTATTTCCAATATTTGTATTCTATTGGAGTCTATTCTATTAAGTTAAAAATATTAATTATTGGCCATGTTTCATTCTTCTTTCATATTTAGTAATTTTATTTGTGGTATACAGAAAATTTGGGGTAATATAAAGAGTCTGAAATATCATGTTTTCCTTTACAGAGTGATAGTTTTTTGTTTTGGTAAGCAGATACAGTAGTCGTAGGTCCTTTCATTTCTGCCAGGCTTGGTTTTATTCTTATAAGGGTAGAAGGTGGGTCTATTTTGCTTTATTCCCACCCCCCACTCCCCTTATTCTTATAACCAGCATTGTTTAACCTCTAGTGTTTCTGTTCAGTTCTCAGCCCACGGAAGACCTATTCTGTTAGACCTGCCAGAGTCAGGGGATTAAGTTTTATATTTCTCTTATCTCAGTTATTAACGTTACAGTTACCTATTGTCTAATTTCTGAAAATATTTGCTTCATGTGTGTTATCCAATTTTAGTTATTTGCAGCTAGAGTGCAAGTGTGGTACCAGTTACTCCTTCATAACTCTTTGACTATCTGGTCATTCTAATTCTTTACATCTTTATACTAATGACAGCTCTTCCAAAATGTCTTCCATGATAGTTTTATCAAATGTAGTTCATCTATCTCAATATATCCTAGACCGCACTGATTGTGTCTTGTTTATCATCATATCCTGACCACTAGACAGTCCCTGGCACATGATAAGCATTCAATAAATACTTGTTCAATTAATTATTAAATTTATAGTATAGAGTAAAATAGACAATAATAAAATAATCCTATATATTATACCAATAAAAGTTCTGTGTTAAATGTTCTGAAAGACAGGTACATGGTCTCTAAACACACAATAAAAGGGTCATGAGGGATAGGGAACGTTTTTCTTAGGGAAGTAAGGTTTTAAGGTATGATCAAAGGATAAAAAATTTTGTGAAAAGATATAGGAAATCCCATCACAAGCAGAAAGAGAAACATGTTTAAGAATGCACGTTTCTAGGAGAAAACGGCATTTCAATTTTCCCCCTATACTACTTTCTTACCCTTCTTCCCCTCTGACTTAAAAGCTTTATAATTTTTTACACTTCTTTTGCCTCACACCAATGTTTATGGTGAGCTTTGTAAAGAGAATCTTATTAATCATAGCTTATATTTTTATTTATGTTTGTTTCTTTTGTTAAATTGGGGAGAGAGTTTTTTTTATAATCCTATATGACTTTTACCATCATTTCCAACACCAATATGACATGATAATAATAATCGTGAAAATTAGGGGGAAAGAGTGGCAAAATTTTCATCAGTAAATGATTAGGTACATATAGGTACATTAGGTACATATAGGTATTATATGACAAGGATTTCCAATTGTCAATCAATATCCCTTCTTCCCTGTTAAAGGAAACTAGTTTTCTTGGCTGTAGCAATATGTCCAACTTAATTTGTTTCCAAATGATGGTAACATAGTAGATTTTGGGCCACTGAGATTTAAGCAGTGGGTTTTAGGTAAAGCTTGAGAAATGCTCTTTAAAGGGAGCAGACTGCTCCCTTTTGTTTTTTCTTTTTTTCTTTTCTTTTTCTTTATTCTTCTTTTTTTTTTTTTTTGCCTCTTTGTTTCTTCTTTTGTCTTGCTTGGAATATGGATCTGATGGCTGAAAATGCATGTAATATCCTGTGATTGAGAAATAAAGCCAAGAAAATCCTTTTGTTCTGAAAAGCATTTGAGTCATTGACTTACAACTTCCTACTTCCAAAATTCGTATTCCAAGAGAAAAACAAATAGAGCCTTGTCTTATTAAATCACTAGTGTGTGTGTATGCATGCATGTGTGTGTGCGCATGTCTGTTAGAGGGGTGGGACTCTGTTACATGTACTTAAATGCAAATTCCTAATACAATCTATTTAATGCAATGATAAGTATCCATCATATCTTTGTCTATACAGCCTATTTAGTGTAATAATTAATAATTAATAAAATTGTATATTTACCTAAATTGAAACTGAAATGTGCCCATAATAAACTTGTAATAAAATATGGGTTAAAACCCTGACATGTAACATTACTTTTTTTTTAATTATATGTGGATGATAGATGATTGGTTGATTGATCAATAGATAGGTCTGGGAGGTGGGTAATCAACTTTTACCAATGTTAGTGGGATTTTTGCTTTCAGCTATTTGCCTCATTGTTTATTGGTTAGATAATAATCCTTGTAATCAGAGTGAAAACTTTCGTGAAGGCCAGTCTGAGGATTATCCATGGCAGATCTGAAAACCTCTTTTCTGATTCACCTATTCTTTGATGTTGGCAATAGCCATGAGAAGTGGAGAGGGGTGTGGACAGGTATACATACTAATCACTTAGATTTCTTGACATCAGGTGGTAGCAGTTGCTTCTCTCCTCACCAAAAGTCTCATCTGTTCTTAATCTGTCATGTTTCCCCATCTCACCGATAATATAAAGAGTCAGGAATCAGTGATACTGTGGCTTTGGAGATGTACATAGTTATCAAAGATAAAGTGAC
>CAUYRT010046440.1:0-32622 GCA_963574885.1 Lepilemur ruficaudatus | reverse complement strand
TGAAGAGCATACAGGGAGATGTGACCTGGTTCTTACTCCCACAGGGCTATGTAATGAGCACAGAATAAAAAGGGATAAGAAGTGGTTGGTGAAGCTACCTTGATGTGCTGCAGTTTATACCTTCCTCAGTTCCATTTCTAGCAACTGAGCCCAAGGCCATGGTGAATGGGCCTGGGAACCTGTGCCTAGTATGTTACAAGACCTTCTACACTCAATATGTTAAAATCTTTGTGGGTAACAAAGTTTGGTGAGGTAGTGTTAAATTATTGATCTATAAATGATTGTCAATTCACCCATCATTTATAGAAGTAAAGTCTTCTCATTTCTCTTTTTTTAAATTTGCCAATGCAGTGTAGATGATATAAATCTGTGGAATTGGCAATGGGTAGGAAAAAAGAGGCAAAACTGAAGGAAAATTCATACACACAGACACACACACACATTTCCTTTCCATGGGCACACACACAGACATACACATTTTCTTTCCATTGGTGCTTTGAAGATGAGTGTTGAAAGCAAAACCAGAATCATGCAGGAAGGAAACTCGACAGATAGCTTTAAGATTGATACTTGAAATAAGAACCAACTTATTTGCCACCTGATGCTTGTAGGGTATTTATAATAATAATTTGCATAATTGTTGTGACATGCCATTGAGACAGTTGATTTGGAAATGCTGCTCAAGCTCCAAGTAGGAATAAACAAATCACTAATGAAACTAATGAAACAACAAATTATAAAATGAAAAATGTAGGGTCACTTTGGAAAGAAATACCAGCCCCTACCTGTGAGAATTGCTATTGTTACAAGTTCTGAAACTTAAATATCAAAAAAGTTTGATATTAATACTTTTTGTAAAATAAAAAATTATATATTTTTATGAAAGTTAATAAATATATAATGGAAATCCCTAGAAAATATTCTAGATATGAGAAGAGGTTTCCGATAAATATCTAATATTCTAGATATGAGAAGAGGTTTCTGATAAAACATGATATTTTATCATATGATAAACATATGATAAAATGATAATTTAGTTTTAGTTATAATGTCTACATCTTTTATAAGAAAATGTATGTATGAATTATTTAGGAATGAAGAAAAGGGAGAGTTATTCTTAAGATACATCCATTGATAAATTTAGAAGGGATAATAGAATAGAAGTTCACCTTTTTACACACACAGTAGCAGGCGATTGAGCCAAAAGTCATCAATGACTGTTAAATCCACTAGATGAGAATTAATAACAGAACAGAGCATTCGCAGAATTGAAAATAGCATCCTACAGATTGCTTATCAATTACAAAGAGAATAAGTTTTGTTTATAACAGATAAATCTGGCACATCACCTCAATTTAACCAAGCGATCATCATGACTCAAAATAAATGGGCAGCATGTGGCCCTGTTCTGCAGCTCTGAGAAGAACTTAACATTAAAAATGCAGTATACAAAGTATTGGTGGCAAAAAAAAGTTTAATATGACTATATTTGTAAAAAAAAAGAAGTTATCAGAAAAATCCAAATTGAGAGCATCATAAAAAAAATATATCTTGTGTTGGATTCCTTATAAATGCCAGTGAAATAAAAGAGAAAATAGAAAACATAGCTGGGGAATGTCCTAGAATTGTAGTCATGTGATATCAAGGGCTGAATAATGTCTGCACTTCACAAATAAATAAAATATGTGATCTTTGATTGGATCATGCATTTTAAAAAATAGCTATAAAGGACTTCATTGGGACAGTTTTTGATATTTGAACATGCATTTTGTGTTAGTATATGATTTATAATATCAATGTAAAATTTCCAAAGTTTGATCATTGGATTGTGGTTGTAAAGAAGAGTGTGCTCTTTCTTAGGGAAAACATTGTACATTAAGGGAAAGATATTGTGATGTCCTCAACTCAATGTGTATATGCGGTGTCTGGAGAAAGAGAGAGGAAGAGTGGAAGTACTGCACAAATGTGGCAAAATATTACATCCGGTGTATGTAGGTTACAGGTATATGGATGTGCAACTTTTCTAAGGGTTTTACAATTTTTAAATGTTTAGATGGGATAGATCACATTAGTTTTCAAAACCATATTATTCTAGGCTTTGCTGGTATCCTATAATTAAAACCAGTAGATGGAAACAAATTTCTAACCAAAAAGTAATATATATAACAAATATTTAAATTCAGCATGTTCAATGCCAAGACATAAAGACAATTGAAGATAAGTATATATTAGATTTTAAATATCCCTGCATAAACTGATGTACTTCAATAAAACTGTCAGCACTTTTGCATGAAAGAATACATTTCTAAAGGGAAAGTTCATCATCCATTTTTTATGACAATATGTAAGTTGCAGAGTTTTTTTTTCCATATAACCCTCATAATTTGGCTTCTATGTGAGAAGGGCGATCAAATTCAAGTTAGCATTGGAAGAAATCATGTTGTAGCAATAGAAATCTTTAGGGAGAAAACTCTGCTTTCTAGGTGCCCAAGATTATAGAGCTATGTTAAAACATTTATAATGAATTATTTCACAATAAACGTAAGTCAAATACTTAAAAATGCACTATACCTTTCTGCAGAAGTCATTAAGAATAATTTTATATGTGTGTATATACATGTGTATGTGTATATATACACACACACATACACACACACATATATACAGAGAGAGAGAGAGAGAGAGAGAGACTGAGAAAGAGAGAGGAGAAATCCTAGTAGAAATAGTGAAATTCTAAAACAAATAAGGAGAGTTGTATCAGGCTTTCAGACTGAATTTATGATGAAATATTAAGGCATGAAACCACTACCTATAGGTAACCTTGGGCATGTGAGAAGGACAAGAGAGAATGGAGTGGTTAGAAGAGATACAAGACTAGACAAAATAAAAACAGCCAGCTAAGACTGTGCCAAAAAGGGATCCATGGATAACGGATATTTTTGCAGATTTGATTAAAAAGCATGGGGAGCCAAAGAGAGACAGAAGTCTGTGGATGACTGCCAGGGACTTGATAAAGGATGAAGAAACACGATTTAACAGGAGAAATCACAGTTTCACAGTTGAGCATCTTGATCAGTTGGTGAAAAAGTGAGATAAATGCCATTTGGCAAAATTCTTTAACATTTTGAATGTTCCTTTGGCTGATGTTTGTGATGGCAAATGGCAGATGTGACATGATAAACACAAGCAAAGAAGTGTAACAGAAGATATTTTGAAGTTGGGAAAAGAATCTGTTAGAAATGAGAAGGAAGTAACCTTGATACACATTAGAAACAGGGATTTCACAGCATGATTAGTAAAAGATGGCATATACTAATCACTGTAATAGCAATAACAGGCACAATGGTAATAAAATAGTAACAGTAGAAATAATAATAATAAATTATATAGCATTTACAGCTTGTCTGACAGTATTCTAAGGACTTTTTATGTATGTAGTAACTGATATAGATACAAGTTTGAGATAAGTGCAATTACTATTCTCATTTTCAAATGAAGAGACTGGGTCAAAAAGAGGGTGAGTATCCTATACAACACTACGAAGAACCCAGGTAAACTGGTTCCAGAGTTCATGTTTTTAATTATACAATATTCTGACATTCAAAGAAACATGGAGGGCAATGAAGAGACAGAAATGTCCCAATGGGGAACTGGGAAGATACCTTGTTCTATTTTTTGTCCAGGATTAATGATCTCCATATAACCTTATGTAACAAAGTCATATTTGTTATTCTCAGCATCATTTTGCATAGTAAAAATTATTTTTTCAAACATTTTTTCTTGGCTTCTGGGAATATGGTTTTACTTGTATACCACTGCCCATTTCTGGTCTCTTTGACTGGCTATTTCTATCCTGAACACCCTGGAAATGACACAGTACTCTAAGAAACAGTAAGAAGACCACTTATCTTCTGCATTGATGCTCTCTCTTCTCTCTCTCTCTCTCTCTCTCTCTCTCTGGTTGACCTTAAACTGTCCTGTTCTTTTACATGGTAGGTGCATGGTGATAACTCCCAAAGGTATATATATCCAGTCTTCACTATACCCAAATAAACTCCATTGTATATTCAATGACATTTCTTAAAAAGCATCAAAATAGTTATGTTCACCACTAATGAGCCCATTGAAAACTGAATTCTTTTAATTTACTTAATGTTTAAAATTGAAATATTTTTTTAAATCCCCATAATTGCCTCTAAACTCTTAAAGTTATTATTTTTTTCCTAGTGGACAAATCCTAATTACAAGTTCATTACTGATTGTAATCTGTAACTCTGTGGCAGTTTATAAGAAAAGAGAATACCAGCTTTGCAAGTGTTTCATTAAGCATGGAGAAAGTTTGTCAATGTTTGCATCTCAAACTAGCATTCTGTTGGGAGACTGACTTTTCTTATCCTTGCAGAACAGTATAAATGACTCTGGAGTAGGACGTGGAAGATTGACAGGGCAGGAGCAGGGCACTGAAGTGGTTCGGCTTGTTCGACTGTGTGCATGACTTCAAATTTCTTTTACTTCCATAAAACTTACAATTAATTCCTGAGTATCTCCCTGTTGTCATTTCTTCGTGAGACCTTATGTGAAGAGGTTAATGTGCAAAATTGTGTTTTCTGAAATGATTAGGTTAGCAGCATAGATAGAATAGAAATAAGTGCTACCACTTTTCCATATATAGCAGCCGTAACAACATTTCTGAAAATGTTACAGACACAGATTTGAGCACTTTTTGAGGACTCAAACAAGAAAATAAATGTAAGTAGAGAAAGGTCATTAGGTAATTTTTAACTATCCTAACTTGTTTTAATTTCATCTTTATTGGACACCTTAATAAAGAAACCATTTACTGAGGATAGGAATCCAGGAAATGTGTATTCAGGGAATATATGAAAAGAAGAGTGTCCAAGAAGTTATTTTTGTTGTTGTTATTGTACAAGTACTTTCCAAGTTACCCTCTATTTGTTATGCTTTAGCTAACATAAGTGTTAGTTAAATTTTAATCTAATTAATATTTTGTGTGTGCATTATGTGTATACTGTGCAAGGTGAAATGGTAACCACAGAAAGAAGTAAGTTTTTTTGGTTGCTGTTTTTGTTTTGCATTTTGATATCTTCCCTTAGAAACAATGATATGCTTGTGTCCTAACAGAGCTTATGCTCTTCCTTTCTTTCTCTCTCCAAGGAAAGGTCCAGAATTTTATATGGCCAGAGCTCGAAGCATAGATTTAATTGATTCAAGGGAAGAATTTTCTTAAAGGCTACCTTAGAGGCTCCCTCTGCAGTGTGCCCTTTGATTTCATTCCAAGGCTCTCATCCTCATAGGTTTTGAAGTCTGTTAGACAGAAAAACAGTTCTAGTTTTAGAATCTCTACTAGCTGGAAAGAACATGAAACCTGGGCCTGCAAGGACCCTTGGAAAGGTATTGGGGAAGATCCACGGGCCTGATTCCTCGCACAGCTGAGTTAGCTTTTTGGACAAGATTTTTCTCACCATCACTGAGTATATACATAAAATCCTGTAATATATTTGGTTGTGATCATACAAAGTAAGACACTCTTTAATCTACACTAATTTTATACTGCAACTTTAACTCTAGTCTAAACAAATTTCCACTGTAAGCTTTATTATTACATAGAAAAAATTATATTGCAACCTGAAGTTAGTGCCCCTATTTGAAAATGGGTTATAGAAATTCCATCTTTGGTAGTAGGAGAAGAAGAAATTAAACTAGTGATTAAATTCAACAAACTGAGGCATTAATTAAATTCAAATGGTAGTTCTGAGAACATCCTGCCAGAATCTAATGATGCCATTTAAGAAATATTTTTCTTCTCCCCTGTAACCCTGAAACTTAATGTACATTTTTCTTACTGACTAGCTTTACTAAGAAGGCCAAAAAGGTAGCGAAAGCCTATTTCTCAATGAGAACAAATAATCTCTGATCAATAGCTCCACTCTGATACTTTATAATGTATATCAGAGCCTAAGCTGCAAACAGCTGAGTATCCTACTGCCACCGCTGCAGGGCCAGGAGCCAGCAAAGCACTTAGGGAAGCTCTCTGTCCTCACTGCCAGCCTTCGAAGGCACCGTATGCATCTGAAATGAACATTGGGTGTCTTTTTCACTTCCTGCCAGAAACGTAGATTTACTCTTATATTGTTGCAAAATAAAATAATTTAAAAACCCAGACTTTTTGCTTTTTAGTCAATCAATGATATCAAAATATATTCAAATGACTGTTAATGTGAATTATTTTATTCCTAGAAGTACAGTGTTAATTGAAAATAAATCCAGAACGGTGATATTAAAATGCAGTACAATACAGATTTATCATAATATGATATTATGCTATTGTTTCACTCTTAGCAATATGTTACAGAAGATTGTAAGTAGCATTTGGTCTTGATTTAATGGTAAAACAGAAGTTTATATTATGAGACATTTCAAATGTCACTAGCCACAGAGAAGCTAAAGAAGAGAAAATACTTGTAAAATCACTAGATAACATTTATCTTATTCTTATTTGTAATCCCATTTCTATGGAATTATATTTGCACCTTTATCCACTCTTCAACTGATTTTGTCTTTTTTTTTTTTTTTTTGATATGTGGGAAGTTTTCATGTATCCTGGGTATGAATCATTTGTAGGTAAAATATTAATAATTTGCAAGTGTTTTATTTAATTTATAGGTTATAGTTTTAGTTTTCATTCTTTTATAGTATTTAAAGATAAATAGAAATTCTTAAATTTAACATAGTTAAATTTATTAATTTTTTTCATTTTGTACTCTTGCAACATCATTTCCAACCTTGTGTTACAAATATATTCTCCTATATTTTTACTCTAGAATATTTGTTTTATCTTCTGTTTTTATATTCTTCAAATCATTCTAGTTGTTTGTATGTGTACAAATTTAAAGGCACTGAAATTATATATAATTACAAAACTGTTCTACATTATTTGTTTTTTAACATGATATTGTATTCTATTTTCCTGTTCTTTCTGTTTTCCTTATTATGAGATGTTTGTTTAATTGAACTTCCCTTCAAAATTTTATTATTTTTTTCTTAATTAATGTGGAATTTTATACAGTATGTTTATTGTTTTATGATTGTCTCAGAAATTTTAATGTTTATATTTAAATTGAAATGTTTGTGCACATATATTATTTTTATCATTCTCTTGGACAATACAAGGATTTGAAATTTTTTTAATTCCAATCCTCTCCCCCCAGTTAATGCACCTTAATCCAGAACTTTAGTTCTTTCTACCTGGGGTTTCTTTAACCAAAAAAAGTAGATGATATTTTTGTTGTTTATCAGTTTTGTTTATACATCTGTTTGCCATTTACTTTATTTTTCATTATTTCTTACGTTTATTACTTTCTTCCTGGTTTATTGGGACTCAATTTCTAGAATTCTATATAGATAGATAAAAACAGTCAGATGTTGATCCCTTGTAGTTTGCCATTACAAATTTCTCTTTTGTTATTTCTGGCCTATCTACATATATATTTTTAAAATTTCCTAATGGTCAGGCATGTGTTTTAAACTCTTGTTAATCTATTATCCAGGGTAGAGTTTGATTTAACATCTAGTTTACCATTTTGTAAAAATGGAAATAAGCTCAGAATTTTAAAAGAAATGAATGACAGAAAAACCTTTCAGATAAGTATTTATTGGATAAGATGCCAATATACATAAATTATTTGAAACATTTGAAAAAGAAAATGAGTTGGACATTTTTAGCAAAAGATTGTATATGAGCTTCCCAAAATATCAATATGACCAATAGAGAGATAAGAATTATGAATGAAAGAGATAGCATGATGTAGTTTGGATGTTTGTTCCCTCCAAATCTTGTGCTGAAATTTGATCTCCAATATTGGAGGTGGGTCCCAGAGAGAGATGTTTGGGTTGTGCGGGTTGATCCCTGATGGATAGCTTGGTGGCCTCCCCAAGGTAGTGAATGAGTTCTCCTTCTGTTAGCTCACACAAGATCTGTTTGTTTAAGAGTGTGGACAACCCCCTTCTCTCTCCCTCCCTCCCTCTCTTGCCATGTGACACACCTGCTCCCCCTTCACCTTCTGCCTGGATTGGAAGTTCCCTGCAGCTCTTACCAGAAGCAGATCTTGGCACTGTCTTTCTTGTACAGCCTGCAGAATCGTGAGCCAAATAAACTTCTTCCTTTATAAATTACCCAGACTCAGGTATTCTTCTGCAGCAACACAAAACAGACTAAGATGTAGAATAAGTATATAAAAGATTAAGTCTCGTGTTCCTAAATATCAAATGTTTTAGAAATAGTGAAGGCAGATAAATTACGTAAAGAAAGAAAAAATACGCCTAGGAGTACAGAAACCTGAGAAATGACTCCTTCCCTAATAAAGCTTTACATAGTCAGACCATAGTGCTTGAAATATTTTCCTCTTAATATAGACTTCCATACCTTCTGTCTGTACTTTGTTTGTTACATGCACATATCTATCTTGAATGTGACATGTTCTTGTATAAACCCCTTGACAACAAGGTAGATGTCTAAAACATTTTTTCCTTTACTGTATTTTTGGCTCCTATCACAGTGACTTATATTTAGAAGAAACTAATGTGTCTGTCTGTGTGATGTTGATTTCACTAATGAATATATGAATTAATCAGTAAATACCTGATTTTATACAGGATATAAAGTATTTCCCATAAAATAAAGATAAAAAGTGAGATTTTGGTAATAATTTGTATGTCATGTAGTCTAATCAAAGATACATGTTCTGCTTTATTTCTAAAATAGACCCCAAAATTATCATGTATACATCAATTCAGTTAAATACAAGATGTCTTTATTTTAATCACCCATTGTGTGTCAAACTTTATGTTATACATGACTTAAATTACAAAATAAGGGTATATCATTATAAACCATATTTTAAAAGACATGAAATTTGCTTAGAATGACATAAGTCAATATCTGTTTTCTGTTATTAGTGGGAATCGTATATTTTATTTTCACTCTAGATACTTTCACAAAACATATTATAGTGATATGATTCCCCAAGGTGGGGCATGAATATAAAAAGTCTTGTAGGTGATCTTATGAAGTACAAATGCCTGCCTCTTTCTATAAAATTTTGGAGGTCATTTACAGTAGCATGCATTTGGTCTAATAGAATGCATTGCATTGTTTATATGAAAGATAAACCATTCGTATTTTTATTTTAGTAAACTCTGAACACAACTGTTAGTTACAGTTTCTATAATCTCTTTCAAAAGTCTCCAATTGTGTTCTTGGTTAAAAATCCTCCCTTTTAATTACTTATAGCAAAATAGTCAACAATCATTTGTATAATAAACAACAAATAGTGACCTTTTATTTTATTTTTTAATTTTTATTTATTTATTTTTTATTTCAGCATATTACGGAGGTACAAATGTTTAGGTTATATACATTGTTTTGCCCCTCCTGAGTCAGAGCTTCAGGCATGTCCATCCCTGAGACTGTGTGCATCTCACCCATTAAGTGTGAATATACCCACACCCTCCCCGCCCACCTGCCCAACACCCAATGAATATTACTACTATGTATAAACATAAGTGTTGATCAGTTAATACCAATTTGATGGTGAGTACATGTGGTGCTTGTTTTTCCATTCTTGCGATACTTCACTTAGTAGAAGGGGCTCCAGCTATATCCAGGATAATACAGGAGGTGCTGTTTTGAACACGGATTGTAAGAACACTCAATGATGTGCAAGAGAAAATAGATACCCAACACAAAGAAACCACACCAAAACAAACAAACAAACAAACAAACAAAAAACAGGAGTTGGAAGAAAAATTCACTAAAGAAATTGAAATATTAAAGAAAAATCAAACTTCTGAAAATGAAAAATGTATTCAAAAATTTTTCCTCTACAAAACACAGTGGAAAGCCTCAAGAATAGGGTACATCAAACGGAAGAAAGAATCTCAGGGATTGAAGACAACACCTTTCAATTAAACAAGTCTGTCACTGAGACAGAGCAGGAAAATAAGAGAAAAGAGCAAAGCTTACAAGAAACGTGGGATTATGTGAAGAGGCCTAACATGAGAATTATAGCCATCCATGAGGAGAAGAAGAATATACAAGGGTTGGATAAACTATTTGAGGGTATAATGGAGGAAAATTTCCCTGGCCTTGCTAGAAATCCAGATATCCCGGTACAAGAAGCTCAAAGGACTCCTGGGAGATTCATTGCAAACAGGAAGACACCACGACACATAGTCATCACACTGGCCAAAATAAACACAAGAGACCCTCTTATGAGCTGTAAGGCAAAAAAAGCAGGTAATCTACAAAGGAAAACCTATCAAACTAACTGCAGACTTCTCAACTGAGACCTTACAAGCCAGAAGAGACTGGGGTCCCATTCTCTCTCTTCTCAAACAGAATAATGTCCAGCCTAGAATTTTGTATCCTGCAAAACTACATTTCTTCTACAAAGAATAAATAAAGACCTTCTCAGACAAGCCAAGACTGAGGGAATTCATCCAGACAAGACCTGCTCCCCAGGAACTACTCAGAAGAGTGTTACACATGAATCAGCACAATAAAAACTGACTTTTTTCCCCCCTCAAAATGTAGTGTATCCTTTTTTACAAAATGAGGGGAGTAATATGAAAGTGAATGAAATCTGTGGAGGCTCAGGAGAGAAGAAAGTGGAAGGTAGAATTGTCCTGGACTTCAGGGATATTTACATATCCCTGGATATGTAAATACTTGAATATCACTAACAAATAGAACAATGTCTGTTAGCCATGCATGGTATCTTAGGTTATATAGAAAGACCTGGGTTTATAAAACTTAAAATAACTCTTTATATATTTCAAGGCACTATCATGATAAAGTAAATATCACGAGTAAACATAGTTTAAAATACTATTTTTTCTTATTTGATTGCTATTTTATTTTACTGGACTGTCATAACCGTTACTGATTTTTTTTTTACTTGACAATGACTATTGATATTAAGGATAAAAGATGGGGTGTTTTAACGCCACTCACATGAATTTAGAAAGAAATGGAGTTGAAAGTTAAATATTTCTCACAGAAAAAAAGAAACATTCTTTTAATTTTCTGCCCACTAAAGTGTTGCCAGCCCATGTCATTTTAATATGCAGTTAACCAGAGGATGGAAATGTCATGATTTATCATGACAGGGTAAATAAAGCAATAAGAGCAAATCTAATTTAAGCATGCATCACTGAGCATGCCTTTTCACTCCCGCTTGATAGCTACCCAAAATCATCATGAAAGGCAAGATGCATTAAATGTGGGAGAGTGGCTTCTGAGCACACTAAAAGCCTGTTGTGTACTTAGGGGTTCTGCAGCCTTCTCCTAAATCACTGACTTCTGGCTGAGATCTGGGAAAGGCTTATCGTGATCCTCTTAAGCGTTTACACTTCCTGCTGCTCTTTGAATCTTTTAGTATAGCTGATTCATTTAACAGACACCCTGGATATGAAATTTGTCTCTGCCATTTACTAGTTGGGGTTAACTGTATAAGTTTCTTAGTAAGCCGTGCTACCATTTTTTCTTTTATAAAATGGAAAATGCAATCATGTCAAACTAACAGAGTTTTGTGACTGTTGATGGGACAATGTGTAAAGCTTGAGGGCAGTATTTAATAGTTGTAAAAGCTCAGTAGATATTAGTCATCATTATTATTAATATAAGACTTAATAAGTATATTAACCTTCAACAGAACTGAAAGAATGCCTTAAAAAGGTGGAGTCAGTAACTTTAACATCTTGCTCTCAAAGAGGAATGAGAACCTGCAGCTCCAGTATGTCAATTAGCTAGATTCAAGAGGTAAATAGTTAAAATCTGGTGTCCTTAAATGTATGTAATGCCCCACATGCTTAATATGTATCGTTTTAATAGCCCCCTAAGGTAGCTTACATTTCTATTCCACTTGAAGAAAAAGAAAAAAAGAAAAGAAAAAAAGGAAAAAAAAAAAAGACAGCAGGCTTTTCTCCAAGAATAATCCTTTCTGGGCCAACACAATTCCACAGGCATTTTAAAAAATCAGTGTTTACTTCGACCTATTACAGAAGACTGTTTTGTGCATGCAAAAATGAATAGTAAAGCACATGTTTCAATATAGGCCAAATTGTGATAGTGTTGTTTTTCTTAATGAATGCCTAGGGCATAATTTTGGATTTTTCATAATCTATAAATGATTGGAAAATGTGATAAGTTGGTGTTGCAGGGACACCCTTGGCATTAGTGTTGCAGTGTGAATAGAAAAACAGGATAAGAAAAGATTAACAACAGCTGACATGATGTTCTCAGTGAGTTCCAGGAACTGGGAAAAACAATTTATAGACATTCATTTAATACGACAACCCTTTGAGCAAAGTTACTAACCGTATTTTACACAGGAGGAATTAGAGGTTAAGAAACTTGTCCAAATACAATCAGGCATTGGTCTTAGGTTTTGGACTCGTGATAGCTACTGCTGGTTCTCATTATGTTTATAATAATTCTTTTGAGTACCTCGCATTGCTACCGAACAGAAAAACACAGTGACCTGTGTAGGTAACTTTTTAATGGTTTCCATCTTATGAAAATATGTTGCTCTTCTTCATGGCTGGATTTGATTTTATGCATATGTGCATACAAACTCGGTCACTATAGATCCGTTTCTGTTGCAATGGTGGTTGATCAAATACTTTAGTTACAAACAGTTAACTTAGTTTCCTTTTATTTTGCTAATAACATAAATGCACAAAAAATCCTAGCTTCACTGAATTTATCAATCTTTCCATATCTTAATTTTTAAATTTTAAGTTTCATGGGGAATATGGGTTAGCTTTACAAATGAAATTTGCGAATTAGTTAAATTTTTCATAAAAAGAATGAAAATACAAACTAACTGAAGTCATCTGCGGTTATGACATACATTAATGCTCATCAGGCTTCCTGAAATAAAAAACTCAGAGAATAAACTGAAAGCATATGCCATCTGCTATTGGGTATTCAGTACCATGTCACATTCGGGAAATGTATAGAATATATCTGAGTATTGAAGAGATGACTTTTACTATTTTATATATACATATATATGCATACACACACATATACATTTACATTAATATGGCAAATTGAGTCTACACTCTGGTGTCCTCAGATACTAGGCTGATCCTTCTCTATCACAGAACTTGCCAGGGGAGAGACCATGTCTACGTATTTCCTAAACTAATGAATGAGTAGTTAATAAACAAATGAATTACTTTCTGTATTGTATGACTCTCTGTAGACAGATTTTGCTTTATTCTCTGTGTTTTCCTTGTTTACCTCTGAGCCTGTGCTATCTTTAAATTGGAATAATAAACTTTATTTCAAAGAGTTATCTTGCTAGAGAAGTGATGACTTGGGGTGACTGTCATTGAAGAAATTATGCACATTTTCTCCCCAAAATATTAAACCCAAACCAAACTGTTCAGTTAGCTAAGTTTCAACCCCAAATCTCCTCATTAGCATTCCATACTGGAGGTGTAACATGAAGGAGACCTTACCATTTTCTAACAGACACATGAAAAGGAAAAGAGATGACAAGGAGAACAGTGGGAAGGAAAACACCTCGTTATGGGGAGAAACGTCCTCAGGTATAGTTCTTGATCCGTACAAAAAGAATCTGGCATGATTACGAAAACGTCGACAAATGTGTGTTTTGTTTTCACTCTGTTGGCCATTTGATGACGAGTGCAAAATTTATTCTGAAATGATTTAAAATGTTATTCATCAAAACACAAGGTCATATGTAATGAAACATCTTCTGAATTTGTAAACTTCTATGGGTACTTTGTCATACTACTTTTCATTCTCTTCCCTAGGCTTATTACTATCTCCTGTTACTAAAGAATGTCAAGGTCAAATATTCTGCCACTGCAGATGAATCACTTTTAGACTCTGGAAATTCAACAGAGCCAAAAATTTCCTTCTGTGTGTATATAAAATAGTGTTTGTGTGTGTGTATTCCTTAAAGTATTTATGAAAAATATTAATATACATTCACTATGTAATTATTTAACTTTATATTTTATTGTTATTATTGTAAACTACTTAAATATTTGTGATGAGTGAATGAAAGAAAAGTCTGCCTGGTGGAATTAGATTCTAGAAAATCTTACGGTGTTTAAACATATCCCTGAGATTAAATGCCCTCTAAACTTCTGAGGAATGAAAGGTGAAGTGATTTGGTCAGAATCACACAGCCAGGAAGTGGCGGAGTTCAGTTCTCAACTGAGGCAGCATGGCTTCAATACTCACTCTCTTTACATTGTATGGTGTCTAACTCCCAGGGATTTGGGTGAAGATTAAATGGGATAATGCATATAAAATGATGACACATATTTTTTAGATAAATAATCAGTTTTATTTCCTTATATTTATATTACAAATAATACTTGACAGGTCAGAATGGAGTGTTTAAGAAACAGAGCAAGTAGGTTAGCCTGACTGGGAAATAGAGAATACTTAAGAGGCCATTAAAAGCAGAAAACTTAAAGTGAAAATTCTAGTGGGCCAGGTAATGGAGGCTCTTACATACCAAGCTTAGAAGCTTTTATTTTATTTCATATACAACATAGAGAAATACTTAACATTGTTTTGCAGAGATAAATCAGGATGTGTTTCTGTGCTTTAACAGAGTTATAGAAAAAAATTACAGAACAAAATTGGGAGTGTGGACAAGGGACTGTGGCAAGATAAACAAATAGCTTGCCATTGCACGACTTAGGAAAAAAGCCTTTGCCTAGATGAGTGGCAACGAACATCATAAAAACGGGATGAATGAAAGTGTGCACACATTGGACGAAGTAGAGGGAATCGGGAATATAGAAGCGGGGTTAAAATTCATTGCCTTTTCTGTTTCAAACTGCTAGAAACTCCACATTCAGTTAAGTCTCACCAGATGTTTATGTTATATTAATGTGATTTGTTTTATTCCCATTTTACAATTGAGAAAACAGAATCTCAAAAAAAATTAAAATAATAGGCTTACGTGAACAACAAATAAAAGATGTAAATAGGAGTCAGACATAGATCTCGGGCCAAAATTGGAGATGTTTTTGTCACCCATGTACCCCATGCCACACAATATCGGGTAAAATAAACGTAAGCAAGCAATTTCACATTGTTTGACTGGGTGGATTGTGGCAATTCTAACCAAAGTAGAAGATGTATTAATAGAAACGGGAAGAATATATTTTCATGAGACAGTTATGAATCTTGCCTTGAAATTTTGAGTTTTATGTACAGAAATGACTACACAGTTAGAAAATTCCATTGCCTGAAGATATAATTATAGCATTTTTTTTCAAAAAAGACTATGCAGTATGGCACCTTTACTATTACTGTAATTCTAAATCTAGATCATTGAAGAGATTTCACATATCACTATGTACGATGGACACTTCATAAAAGAATATTATAATGTGCTTCAATGTGATCCCATAACAAAATATTTCCCACTTCCCCCAGGAAAATAGTATTGTCTGTTTTGAAGAACTGAAGGAAGGATTAATCCTTTTATTACCTTTTCTAAATCATCTTTGAGACTATGTATATAAATCCTCCTAGTTTTTCTCAAACCAAATTACTGGTTACTGGGAACTTAGGAAGATATGGATCCTCTTTGATGAACAAAATATATAGACAACAAGAACACGAAGAATGTGACATTTAATTTAAGTTCCTTGATGTTGAGTTATTATGATCCCTAGGTCCTATTTTTCTCTCTTCATTTTTGGCTTCTGGTTTCCCTTGGTACCTGTGTATGCTCACCAAGCCAATCCAGAACCAAACTAGAGTATTAGCATCTTGATTTCTCCACACCGCCCCCCCCCCAAAAGCAGCTCACTGACAGTCTAAGTCTGATGAAAGGAAAAGAACAGTAAAGCTAGAAACAACCTCTCATCAAATTTCTTGACAGTATACACAGAAAGCATGAAAGCTTCTTAATACAAATATATTTCTCTCTATAGAGCCTGGCAACCTTTTTCTGACAAGGGTGAACCCTCATAGCTGACTTGCAGGAAGTGGAGCCACTAATCTCCCACTGGCGTTGCTACAAAGCATGTTACTTTGGTACTCATGATAGCTAGAGCCATGAGGAATTGTTCACGGATCTAGAGAATCTGTGGCCTAAGTTATTAAATCAGACTCAGGCTTCTGAATGATTACAATTATGACACTCAATAAAACCTAGATTTGTAGCTCACCTTCCTAAGCAATGTTCAGAATATTCCCTAAAGTGGATTGCCATCAGCCTGATTTTAAACACCTATAGATCCCTGGACATCTTCAGCAAATGCAGTGTGCCAATTAGATGAGATTATGTGTAGGCTGGACTTCAACATCTCTTACCTTCCTCTCTGAATTTCTTCTTTCTTTGGCATGTCGTTCATGATTCCCTTAAGTTCTTACAAATTCTATAATCTTGATGTTTTTGTCTTGGTATGGATTCACACACACGCATGCACACACACACACACACACACACACACAAACACACACACACACACCATTCAAAATATGGATAATCTACTACCCGCCAGATTTGAAGCTTGTCATGAGTCAGTGATTGCCGGAATGAAAATATATAAAATGGGACAAAATGTATGTGGAAAGCCTATTCATTGAAGTAATTCTATACCCTAAAGATCTAGATCCTGTCCCAATTGTGCCACCTTGGGTAAGCCATTTTATTTCTTGAGTTTTACTTTTCTTTCCAAAGTGATATGAAAAAGAAAATAGTAATCCTTTCTTCAGCAGGTTATTGGGAGGGTTATGTGAGAGGATGTAAACAAATACACTAAAAATTTTATACTTATTTTATACTTTTTCCTTTTTATTAATATTTGCTTTATTTATACCTTGCTTTTCTCTATAAAAGTTCAAAATAACTTATGATAGTATACTAATAAAACATAGAAATGTAAACATTATTTTCATTTAAAACAATGAACAATAAAAGTCACATGGTTGAGGCCAAGATGAATGTATGCTTAGTATTAATATAAACATGAAAAAATAAATAGGTATGATTTGAGTTTTTCAATGTAAAAAACATTTTATTTGCTTTACTTTGCTACTGCTTTATTTTATCTACTCTTAGGACTGTGTAATCCGTAATAACTAATGCTTCATAAATTATGTACAAGTTTATTTTTTCCAATTTTTCCCCTTTTGTTGATGAAGGGCAATTGCTATATAGGTTTTATTTTTTTCTTTTATGTTTCTGGTAGAGGATAATATAAAAATCATTTTAATTTCTAATATTATAGGACTTAATACCATGAAATTAACACATTATACTACAAACATTTCAACATTTAACCACATACAATTTTATTAATATGTTATGACAATTAAACACTCATTTCCAGAAATGGAAGAATTGAAAGGGATGTAAATGAGAATTAAAAAGAAACCAACCCATAGCAGATGTTAGCAAGATTTTTTCCTCCTACTTAGAACATAATAAACATATGGAATGGCCTATCAGGCACAATTGCAGAGGCAAAACGCAAGGATCATTCAAGAAACAATTAGATTCTGTTCTAAAGAAATGGAACACTTAAAAAGGATGGGTCCTGATGGGCCTATAGTCCTGATGAGCAAATAGCTCTAGCTAAACCCTTTATGATGCCATCTTCATTTGAATGTAAATATCAACACAAGGTACTCATATCAAGACTTGGGAGCACTGTGGAGATTTCTCTCCTCTGCAAGAGAGCAAAGTATGCTGATAACATTCCATGGCTACGTTGTAAAATGCCTATATGTGATAACTTTGTTTTAATTCCCTTTGATCTTAAGAAAAAGGAAGATTTCTCATTATTTTAATTTCTTCATTTTTTGAATAATGTTTAGTGGAGGTAACAAAATTATTTTTTGAGATTAAAATTAATTTTAGGCATATTTCAAAGTGCATAATCTAAAATGTATACGGAAATAAATTAGTAAAATTTATGGATGAGTAAATAAAAATTATGAACTTACAGGGAAGGACATAGTATATATTCATGTGAACAAATCTAAAAGAAGAAACCTTTCAATTCCACCTTTATGATGGTTTTCTTTCATTGGTTAGCATGGGTGTAGCATAATTGAAAATATCCCCAAGAAATTTTATTTATTTATTTTTTACTTCTGAAAGTAATAGTCTATCCTAATGTTACACAATTTTTTTTTTCTTTTCCTTCAAGGCACTCTTTTTAAGAAACAAAGTTTACCACTATATCACAGTATAGAAAGTACTCGGTCTATCTTATTTTTGAGGGGTGGAGGATAGAATCTCACTCTGTGGCCCAGGCTGGTGTGCAGTGGTGCGATCACAGCTCACTGCAGCCTCGAACTCCTGGGATCAAGTGATCCTCCTGCCTCAGCCCCTCTAGAAGCTGGGATTATACATGTGAGCCACTGCACCTGGCTCAGTCTATCTCCTAAATACATCTATCTGTCATGAATACTTGGTTGTGCAGTATATATTATGAAAACAAATAGCTTTCTAATTTCCAAAAATAAAAATATTTTGAGTATATTTTTGGACTAGTTATACCACTACCATTCTAAAATTCAGTTATGCCTTTCAGGAAATGTTAATTATTCCTTCTCTTTTCTGTTGATGGTTAATTTGTCTAACTCTGAAATCAATGTATCATTGATGTATTGTAGACAGCATTGATAATAAGGTCTCACAAATAGTATTTGCCGATGAAAGATATTTGCTGCTCAGTGAATCATGACTATCAAAGTTATAATTTTAATGAATATCATTTTATATATCAGGCATATACTAAGTGTTGAACCTCAAAATAGTGTTATATTTTACATATTCTGAATTCTCGTTAGCTTTGCTACTTAATGAAGTTGGACCAGGGACCAACATAGTGACACTGAACAAGCATGAATTGTATTTCCCAAATGATCTTAAATTGACCTACTTGGTGCTCTTGTGTACTCTTTGGAATAAATGGAAGACAGTTAAGTTATAGCACATTCAATCAAATTTTTTTTTTTGTATGTGTGTCCTCTCTACCAGAAGTTAACCTCTTGAGGAAGAGGGATATGACCTAATTATATCTCTGGTACATAGCAGGTTATCACAAAATGTTTTTGGACTAGAAATTAATTGTTAATTCAAATTTGTTTAATTTATTAATGTATACTGCTGAAGCATGCACCTTTATCTTATAAAGCCTCTACAAATGAGATGCTAACTCTACAATGGCAAATTTTAAGACTGTCCTTGAACATTTACTTCTCACAATTTGAATCTCGTTTGGGGTGGTGAAATATAGTCCATTAGGGCTTCCTTGTTTTCACCCACACAGACTCAGCAACCTGATGTCCTTTATCGACTAATTGCAATGCATTATCCACATTCATCTGTATGAATTTTTGGCTTAAGATCAACAAGTAAAACATGCACACATGGGCATTTACACACACAAACACAGGGTAAAGTGTGGAATGTATTATTTCCAAGATATATCTTCAAAGTCTCCTAGGAGATATACCTATACGATATTGTAGGGTATAACACAAAATATCCTGCCTGATCTCAAATATTCCTATTTCATACATGCAAAGTTTATGCAATTTGATTAATTACTTAAGTAGATTTAATAAACATATTGTGTACCTAGTAAGTATACAAAATTGAGGTCAACAGCTAGTAATCAGATAAAATTAGATTAAATTTTTTGTCTTTTAATATTTTTAATAGTTACAATTTTTTCTTGAATGATAATACTACAAGAGAGATTTTTGTCATTAATTAATTTTTTGTAACATAGTGATGAATTTGATAAATATTTTTGACATTTGACATTGAAAGAAACAAAAGAATGACTATCCTACACCAGGTTTTCCTATAGAATGAAACAGGACTTTTTAGTTCCATACATGAGATAGCACCATGAAAATTAACCAGCCGAATCAAGCACAGCAGATTACATGAGAATATTACAGTCATAAGGAAATACTGACCAATGTCAGGTCAATGTCATGTTACTGACTCTGACAGCCTTGGCTTTCCTCTCAGCTGGATTGTATTTTAGAAAGGCTTCTTCCTGTCTCTCTTTCCTTAGAACATCTACTGTAGAAAACTGGTACATTCTTTCTCTGCCCTTTTGATTTATAAATCTTTTCAAAGATTCTTGCCAGTTTTACAACCAAAGAATGCCATTCTGAAAAACCTTTCCGCCATCTCCTTGAAATATAACCATACTCAAGGAAGATAGGGCCCCCATCTCGAGTTTTTTATGGAAGGGCAGGAGCCTAACTTCAGCAGGCAAATTGCTCTAAGTTCTGAAACCACTTCTGGTCATGAAGAGAGAAAGTTTACTTTTCCCTCAGGCAAGGCCAATTAACAAACAATGAGCCTATCCTTCCATTCCCCAATTCCATTCCTTAGAAGCTCTCCAGAATTTTTTTTTTCTTCCAGTTGAGTTGAGCTCAGACTGAGTTCTACCTCTCTCCCCCATTCAGATAGTCTTGAATAAAGTCGTTCTTGCCTGTTCAACTTTGCACAGTGCACTTTTTGCTTTGACGTTGAACATGAAAAGAAAACATACATCTCAGGAAAAGAACATTCACTCTAGTGTTCTAACTTCACTAAAACATGGTTATTTATTAAAAAGTCAAAAGAAAATTTTGTTTTTAATAAAGTGAAGTTTAAAGTAAAATTTTAAATCTGTGTGTGTTCACACAAAATTGTTATAAAGTTTCTATGCTTATAGCATGTGTGACACTTTAAAATCCAAACCAATATTGTTATTAGTTATAAGAAAAATAAAAATAAAAATCCAATCCAATCAAAATTTACGACGTTAATGTTATGTGACTTCTTTTATGCTGCAATTTAGTTGTCATTTACAATGTGATTCTGCCAGTGGTGGCTACCGTAAGACTGATTCTTCCAAATCTGTCTGTCTATACTAAGCATATGCCACATTTTTGCCATTGCCTTTTTCTTTTGGTACTTGTATGTAATATACTGTGAGAGAATTTAGACTTCACATGATCCAAAGACAAGACATTTTTAAATTTTCTTCTATTCTTTTCATATAGGTACTAGAGAATCTGTGTGATAACAAGCACAATTTTACTGATACGGTATTAACACACTGACTGCTACACTAGAAAAAAAAATTCCCTGGGGCCACAAAATGACCCCTTTCAATTTGTTATTTTTATTGTTTTCTGTCATGAGTGATATGCAATGCAATCCATGTTTTTGGAACTAAATTGTCAATAGTGACAATAAGAACATCAACAGGTAAGATTTTTATGAATCAACTTCAGGGTTTTGCTTCATGAGGCTCTGGGCTCAAAACTAGCCTGAGTTAAATACAACTCACATGGCAGTCAATGTGTTAAACTCAGTTGAAATTTCTGTCACTGAAATTCTATGGTAATTTTCAGAAATAGAACAGCCAGACTAACAATGAGAATTCCATTTACGTAGTGCGAGGATCCTCACTCTCTGTTGGGGACCCTTCATGTCTGACCCTACAATATTGTGATGAACTACCACATCGCCCTCATCCATCTTGGGAGAAGGCCTATTTATTGGTTTTCTCATTTTTTTGTTATTGTTTATTACCTTTTTACATTAATCATTGAGAGAAATCGTCTCTCTTTCGGTACTTAGCATAATCACAATTACTAATTTATGTTTGGGAAACCACTGCCATGAAGAACCACACTTAATTCCCCCTCCCCGACCCTTCCCACACATAGACATTGGGATTCTGGGTCAATAAACACCCTGAAATGGGAAAAGAGAAACATTGATCTCCCAGAAGACAAAATTGATTAATCTCTCAAATACACAGTATGAAATCTTACACATAAATATCTCTGTGTACTTTCGTTCAAGGGAAAAAATGTTCAATATTTAACAACTCTGAACTTTCTTGCCTTGATATGTTTTTAGGTATCTATCTAGTATCTAACTATAGGATACGTGCCTTCTTAAGACTTTTTGTTGTTGTTGAATTCAAACATTTTTTTTTTAAGTTTGACATACATACATAAAAGCACACAAATCATAATTACACATGTCAAATAATATTTACACATTGAGCATATTCATGTAACCAGCACCCAGATGAAAACACAGAATGTATCAAACCCCAGAAAGCCTTTCTCAAAACCTACTAACTAACTAACCCCGGAAGGTTAAAATCTATCTGCTTCTAATACCCTAAATTGATTTTTGCCTGTTTTTGTACTTAATAGAAATGAATCATCCAGTATGTGTGTTTGTGCCTGGTCTCTTTTATTCTACATTTATGTCTGTGGAATTCATTTATTTTCTTGGTGTAGTTGCAGTTTACTTGTGTTGTCGTCTGGTGAATGCTTATTTAATTATTTTGTTTACTTGTTTGTTTATTGCCTTGTCCTACTAGGACATCCAAAATAGGAATTAAGTTACTCTTGTTACTGGTATTTATGTTTTCTTTCTTCTTTTAATGATTAGCCTTGCTGGGGGGTTATCAATTTTATTTATTTTTTGAACAACTGATTTTTGGCTATATTGATGCTTTCTACTAAATGCATGTTTTGTATTTCACTGACATCTGCTCTTATTTTTTTCATTCATCCCTTCTAGTTTCTGTGAATTTTATATGCTTTTTTAGAAAAAAGTCATACTTTGAGATAAAAGCCTCAATTATAAATCATGATACAAGCCTCAAAGATGATCAGACATTTTCAGTCTTTCATACATGTGTATATATGCATAAAGCAAGGCACAGGGGTGACCAATATTTGATACAAGAGGGGCATGAATATTAAAACATATCCTTCCTTTGAAGGCCAACTTTGGGACCAGCTACCAAAAGTTTTAGGAATTACTTTCTTCAGTTTTAATAATTACTCTGCCATTATCTCTTTAAATACAATGTCTTCCCCTTTCTCTTGTTCATTTCTTTCTGGAACAGCAGTTACAGGTATGGCACACAGTGTCTTTGTGGTCACTTTCTCTCTCATTCTTTTCTGTATTTCCTGTTCCTCTTATTTCTGTTCTTTAGTTTATTTATCTTCAACTGACATGTATTCCAGACTTTTAATCCTGTGTTCTGCCGCGTCTAACCTGTTGTTAAACCTGATGATTGAGTTTTTAATTTCAAAAGTGGTATTTTTTTCAATTCTAGATATTCATTATATTCCTTTTACGTATTTCAGTTTTCTGGTATAATCACCATTGCTTTACCTTTTCAGTATTTTCCTTTATTTGCCTTAACAGTGTGACCACAGTTATCTTAATGTCCTACTCTGTTAAGTTAGTATCTGCACCACCTGAAAGCTTGGTGCGTTCTCCGTGACCATGTCCCTGGACCATGGAATGAATGTTAACTGTTGTCTCCTCAGACTTGTTCTCTTTGGCTTTTCAGGGGCGTTCTGTTTAGCCATTTTAACCTCTTCATCCTCCATGCAGCTGTAGAAGGAAAACAGTCATATATGTAGGAGCCATCACATCTCCATTTTCTCTTTCTAGTCCCAAAAGACCAACAAACGCTGTGTTTAATTTTTCTCTGTCTAGCAGCAAACCTCTTTTGGGCCGTAGCCTACATTCTCAGCCTCCTCCACAAAGACACAATCACAAATTCCCTCAGGAAAAAATAACTTCTGCAAATGTCAGCTCAACTTTTAGAGGTTCTCCTCTTTCTGGAATCTTACCGTCTTTAATCATAATGGTTTTAACACTTCTCCGATGTCTTGGACATGATTTTCATGTTTTGTCAAAATTTTCTGGTTGCTTTCTGGTGGAAGTGTCGTTCTGCCCTTATTTAACTTGCCCCCACCCACAAAATTTGGTGTCACACACGTGTGGCTATATCTGCCTGCCCGTTTCCTCAAGAAGCCTTGTAATTTCTTCTATACTTTGTCATGCTTATTACACATCATAAAAGAGTATGCTAGTCTGAGTCTTCCATTAGACTGTAGGCTTTTCAATATTTTTAAATATTTTAAAATTTCCTTTTAATTGACATAATAATTGTCCATATTTATGGGATATGAAGTGATGTTTTGATACATGCATACATTGTATAAAGATTAAATCAGGAGACAGACAAGCATGACATTTCAGTCAATCAGGGGCCACATTTATGATGATGGTCCCATAAGATTATAACGCAGCTGAAAAATTCCTGCTGCCTGGTAACGTCATAGCTATCCTAATGTCATGGTGCAACACGTTACTCATGTGTTTGTGGTGACGCTATTGTAAACACTGACTGTGCTTGCAGTCATATAAAAGTGTGGCACATACAATTATGTATAGTACAGAGTCCTTAATCATGGTAATAAAATGGCTGCTACTGTTTAATGCATTTGCTACACTATAGATTTTAATCACTACTTGAGAGTGTACTCTTTCTACTCATAAAAAAAGTGTTTACTGTAAAACAGCCTCAGCCATGTTCTTTAGAAGGTATTCCAGAAGAAGGCATTATTATCATAGGAGATGACATCTCTATGCTTGTCATTGTCCCTGAAGAACTTCCAGTGGGACAAGACATGGAAGTGGAGGCAGAGATATCAATGACTCTATCCGTGTGCAGGCTTAGGCTAAGTGAGTATGTTTGTTCTTAGTTTTCAATAAAACAGTTTAAAGTTTAAAAAAAATAATTAAAATTAAGAAAAATCTTATAAAATAAAAATTTAAAGAAAGATAATACTTTGCGCACCTTTACAATATGTTTGTGTTTTAGGTTGTTATAAGAGTCAAAATTTTTTGATAAAAATAAAAAGGTTATAAGGTAAGAAAAGTTACAGATGCATAAGTTTAATTTATTACTGAGGAAAGAAAGAATGTTTTCCTGCATAAATTCAGTGTAGCCTAGGTGTACAGTGTTTATAAAGTCTGCAGTAGTGTACAATAATGTCTTAGACCGTCATATTCGCTCACCACTTACTCAGTGATTCACCCAGAGCAACTTCTAGTTCTGCAGCGTCCATTCATAGTAAGTACAATGCAGGTGTACCTATTTTTTTTTAATCTTTGATACCATGTTTCTGCTGTACCTTTTCTATACTTAGACACGTTTAGATACATGAATACTTGCCATTGTGTTACAATTGCCTACAGTATTCGTTATACTAACATGCTGCACAGGTTTGTAGCCTAAGAGCTGCAAGTTAACTATGTAGCCTAGCTGTTTAGAGTATACCATCTAGGTTTCTGTAAGTTGTATATGATGTTCCCACAACAACAAAATTGCCTTACAACACATTTCTCAGTGCATATCCTTGTTGTTAAGGGATGCATGACTATGTAGTCATATTGGTGTGAGTTTTCTGGAAACTGAGGTTTAAAAGTATAAATGAGACTGTGGACTGGTATCCCTTGACATAAGAAAGAATAAAAATATCCCAAAATAATTCAGAATCTCTCTCCCTCCTAGGTTCTGCGCAATGCTGTGGTTTTCCATTTTGAAGCTGATAAAATGGTGTTGATCTCACACTCACCCAGACAGGACATTGGACAGGGCACACCTTACTGTATATTACTGACATGTGTTTACAAAAGAAATTTTATGAAAACTAATATGGCATAGAGAACAACAAAGAAGGCCAAAAAAAGCTTATTCAGTTTGAATTTTCAGGTTCTTTGAAATTAATTTTAATTATGTTTATTTTGTACAGGATTATTTTTATGCATAGTTCATCTTTGGTAGATATTCTTGCTCTGTTCTACACTTATGGGTATTTTTCATGTTCCAAATTGTATAACTTTACTCATGCACTTAAATTAGGGATGTGATATAATTATTCCTGTAAACTAAACTCTCTCATCTTTAATTTTAGATGTTTGCTTACAATCTACCTTAACATTTGTCTTCGGTCAAGAGAAAATAGAACTTTATGTCTTGGTCTAGATTCCTCTAAAACAAGGTTTTTATGTCCCACAAACCTATGTATAGAAAAAGAATTCTTGTTATTCACTGCTTCTTGTCCAAGTGCAATGTTCCATTCTCATTTCCAACTCTACGTATTGATAGTCACTAGTCAATTTAAGTATCTCAAGGACAGATCTCCCAAGATTAAAACTGACTATATTTATGGGGAAAAATAAAAACAGCCACTGTGGCCACTTGCACATAATTAATCTCTGTAATTAGAGAAATTGTTTGGGAACCCTAGAATGTCAGAATGTGAGCTATTACTATTTGGCTTGTAGTTTAAAATATATATGACATTTTTAATATAAGAGTTAAAAATTATTCTTTTTAGTTTTTCTTACAGCATGGTATACAGATCAAGGAATTATTAAAAATTTTTGTGGATAAATAAAAATCATAAGTAAAACTTGGCCATCATCTCAATTACCATCTGCTGATGTTGGCTTATTTTAAATACACCTGTATCACCACATGTTTCTATTCTAGAGACAGAATCCTTATCACTTTAATGCACCAAAGGCCTAATTTAGCATCTAACATATAATGAATATTTAATAAATGTTTGAATTAATTAATATATAAGCTAAGGAAGTATTGTTGATAATTTTTGAACCAAAAATATGTATAAAAGACCTGAAGTATGTAAGATTCTATCCATTCATTTGCTGTATTCATGAGTCAGGACATTCATTTCTGAAACATGGAAAACATTTACCTTTACTATTTTCTTATGATGATACATGCGACTATTTATCATTGAAGGTCAAATTCTTAGCCATATCTGCATAGGGTGAGCACAGTGGTTTGCACGTGTTTTGTTTTTATTTTCAGCTTGGTCTGCATATTTTCTTGTCTTCAACACAAAAAGTTTCTCTCATACAGAAACTCAAATTGGAATTATATAACCCGTTAATGCTTCATTTAGTTTATGTGTTCAGTGTCTTTGCAGTTGCTTGAATGCTGGCTTGTCTTTAGTTTTTCCCCCCCGCCTTCCATCAGCTTTGTATCTCTTGCTTATCACCAAGGATTGCATCTGTCTAACTTTCTTTTTATTCAGCAATGATCCCTTTTGTTCTGAGCTGTAGCCTAAAGCCAGAGTCTGATTCTTGGAGCAAGTAGTTAGCTTTCTTATGCTTTAATCGGCTCAAAGGTGTGTGGCCTTGTGTTTGCCAAAGAGGGGGCAGAGTGGAAAGAGTACGCATTTGCCCTTGGGAGCACTCTCTGGCTCTTTTGAAGAACAGGTAAAACTGAAATTTCTTTGAAATCATGTGGCTCTTCTTCAGTGCTCACAGTGTTAAGGAAAATATTATGCGGACGATAGCATAGGCAGGGCATTTTTCACATTGGCATGGTTTTGAAAGTTATATCAACATCTTTAAAAAATAGGATGAATTTCTAATTTCATTCTAACTAATCACTTACTGTTATTTTCGTAAGACCCCCCCCATCCCTGCCTGTGATTAGGCAAAGGTCAGAACATTCTAGAGAAACTCATGTTCTCTTAAGGATGAAAATACAAAATAAAATTAAAACAAATACATCACATTCAGAATTTTTAGCTTCTTATTAAAATAAAAACACCTCAAAACATAAAACAAATAAAAAGCCCAATGTAGATATACTTCTAAAATTTTCTATGCAGATGCACAGAATATTAAAGACAGATCTAGTTTTGATGTAATACCGTATTTGACAATATGTCTAGATAAATTCTATGCCAGACAATAGCATACTTGAGTTACTGGGTGTGCTTGCACTGCTCCTATTGGACTAGAATGATTCTACAGAGACGTTGTAGAGCAGCGCGTGAGGCTGTAATCCACGTCTGCATCACACTATCTCTTTCATCATCACATCCTCCAAATGTTCAGATTTTTACATTATTCTTGTTGTCTACTTGCACCAAATGCCTTCATGTACATACAGGTGCTTAATCAATGCTTCAGCATGAGAATGATTTATGGTGTTGTGGTCATTTTTTTTTTTTTTTTTTTTAGGCCTGAATGACCACTAGCAGGTAAAACTAAATCAATAAGTACTTAGCATCTGTGGATACAGAAGGTATTTGTCTGCTAATCAGTGTGGTATTGAGGTGTTTTATATTTCAGTAAACTACATGATAACAAAGGTTACTGCTACTTTGGGTTGATTTATGTTATGTCAAAGAAATGCTAATTCTAGAATGTCTCTCTGCTGTCCTGAAGGCCATTGTCTATAAAGAATAAAAAGTTTAAATAACAAGTCTTATTTCCTTCTTTCTTCTGTAAGAATTCATTTTAGATTTGCTCTGTGATTGCTCTAGATCACACACGACCAGAAGCGGTGATCTCTCTTCCTACTGTGTCAGCTGTCTCTGTAAACATCCTGTCATAGCACAGCAATCAAGAGTTCAACTAGGTAGAACATCAATTCAGCAAGAAACTGGCACAGTGTTAAAGGTGAGGGCCACTCTTGAGTTAACTGGCTTTCATACAACAAGATGTTTAGATACATAAACATTTTGATAACAGTCTCTTCTTATTCTCTCCACGGTATGATACAGAAGTATTTTTCCAGGTGATTAAGATTTCTTCTAATTTATAAAATATTTTGTGCTTGTCAATTAGAATTTCATTTATCCACATGTCATTGGAAGACATAAAATATAAAGAGTTTTATTTTTAAAAATTATTATTTCTTTCATGTATACATCTTTGTTTTCTATGATTCTGAATGTGAGGTACAACTGTGTATAATTATACCCATAATTGAACAATTATGGGTCAATTTGCCAACCTTAAGTGGCATTGCATATTTAAATTTATAAAACAAACTATTATATTTTAAAAATTATTTGCTTCTTAAATTTAGATAATTTACATGACTATTTAAAATGCTATAATGAGAATATATGTTTATTTAACCAAAACAGTTATCAATTTGTGAAAGTTATGTATCAAGATTATTTTAGAAGAAATAATATTGCATAGCCTCCAAAGATTTAAAAAAACAATGTTTGGTGGGTCTAGAATAGAATTTGGATAATTACTGGAATAAAATCAAATGTAGTAAATATGACAAAATGAAAATATAAATGTGCCTTTATTTTATTTAGATATATTTATTTTTGTGTGCATGGATACACACACACACACACAAACCAATCAGAAATAAATAATCAGTAAATATTTTTAGAGGATTGGCAACATGTCTATATATTTCTATTTTTTTCTCTCTATCTAACCAAATGAGAGCCATATAGTGGCTCTGAATGCTTTTGCAGCATAAAATTTTCTTTTAAAGTCTTTCAAGAAGAGAAACAGGATAGATTTATTTTATAGAACAGGCTGCCTCTTTTGGAAGGATGGATGAAGTGGTTCTGTGAACCACTCAGCAAGGTAATTTCTTCTCCTGAATTTACATATGAGCTTCATGTATCACAATACAGGTGTAATTGTTATTATTGCTGGTCTTATTAGAGGTATATAGTTATCTTTTATTGCCTAGACATATGTATAGTTATGGTAAAGTTATATCAATTCTTTTTGTGAAGGTCATCAATCTTATCAAAACCACAATAGCTGTGTCATCTGCATTTTTAAGAGGTAATGATTTGAAAGGCCTACTTTCTCTATAAACATTATGGTCTATTAGTTAGTATTTTAGTTTTTAGTTATCAGCCATTGTTATCATAAGATGAACCAGAATCTTTTATTTTCTTGGAGATTCTACTGAGAATAAAAGTATTTTCGTGTTAAAAAGCTAAATGTATTCTCAGTTGCCTTACCTTGGGAGCATGAACACAGAAAGATGATAGATTACAAAACAAATAAACCTTGTGTTTTGCTTTCCCTCACTATGTTTTTATTATCTATATTATATAATACCAGTGAGCAGGTTAGTAAATACCATGAACAATATATGAAAATCTAAGGCCACATACAGATAGAAAGCTGATTTCAAGAGCAGATAAAGTTTTCACCTATAAATAATTTACAAATTGACTTAAGAAGATAGAAGGAAGAATAATACAAAGCCAAACTCTCACTGAGTTTACATTAATAAAGGTTAAAGGTGAGAATTAGAATATTATTAGTTGTCATTGGAACATATTTATGCAAATGATTTTTGTCACAGTTATTTTATTCTTCTTGCATTATCTACTACTAAAGTAAGTGTTTTGTTATTCAATGTTTATTTACTTTTCTTCATTCTATAAGTGATTGGAGAAAAGTTAAAAGAAAGAAAGGTAATTTTAAACAAAGTAGAGCATTAGATTATTACCTCTGGAGTATGACAGTAGAAAGCAATTTGTTATTTTTTTTGTTTGTTTTTGTTTTTGTTTTTGGCAACTCTGGTGGGACACGGATGCAATTTGTTATTTTTAAAAAAATGTTCTAAGCCCTCTGTAAGTAAGTTTTGGATTCTTACTGTCTCACACATACTTTTAGATAAAATGATGATATGGCACCTAACCTATTTTGAGGTGTTATTAGAAATGAAAATGAATGCATAGCATAATGCAATTACATTTCAACTTGGAATGCTTACTAATAGTAAGTCATTAGACGAATCATTATTGTTAGAATTTTCATGAAAGGTGCTCTCAGTCAAAAGAAAGGCAAAAAGAAAGCCTCTGGTTTAAAATTCACTTGTGGAATTTTAAGGAGAGTGAGTTACATTACATGTGCTGAACCATTTATATAACAAATAGAAATAATAACACTTCACTTATTCCACAAGGTTGCCATAAGAATTAAAATAATGCAGGTAAGCTTTTCTTATATAATAAAAACATGAGTGTGTGTGCATGTACATATGCAGAAATGTGTAGCTGAATTTTATAAATTGACCATTTATTGATCAAAGTAATTTTGCTAACTAATTAAGATGTAACTGAGCAAATGAAAATAATCAATGTGATAATTCACAATTATATGAATAACAGTATCGAAAATAAGACTTAGCTTTTAATATATCTATTTAAGGTGATCTTTTGTACTTTATTTCTTAAAAAAAAAAAAAAAAATTCCGTGTACTAATAGTTTCATTAGGTCTTGAAAAATTATTTTACCTTTAAAATAGTTGATAATTTGTATTCATTATCGCCTGAAAATACTAAGCAAATAACTAAAATGAGTTTCTTCATAGAAAAAAGCTGAGGCTCAGAAGTAATAAATCACTACACGCTTTAGAGTATTGTCTTTAGTTTAACCTAAGGTTCTCTTGAGGGACTGGTTTATTCCCCTAAAGCTGAGGTTGCTTTTAAGGTTAGACATTTGTTATGGGTGATAGATCCACGGCTGTAATTTAGTGGGGCAGTTCTCATTCAACCTACTGGGAATGTGGCTCCTTATCGATCAGATGACCTTTGTCAAAATGACTTGAGGACTATGGCTTTTTAGCTGTAAGAAGTTGTCCTTTTGTGCCACTGAGTAGATAAATGGGCAGATCTCCAGCTGAGTGTGCTATCCAGTTGGCTTCTTCCAGAGAGATCTTCCAGGAAACTTGAAGTGGAAAGGTGGGTGACCCGAGGAGAGAGGGGGCCAGGATATGAGATCGTGCACTGTCTTAAAATGCTTGGGAGAAATCACTTCATAGCTCCAGGATTCAGTTACTTTTCTCCAAAATCTAAGTTTGGACTAATATGTTACCATGTGGCTTTTAGCTTGAAGACTTTAGATTGCAGTTCCAAAAATCTTCTGAGAGTATAAAATAATCCATTTAAAAAGTGACCTATGTTAGATGTTCAAAGCTATGAGTGTTATTCTTAGAACTAATAGTTGAGTGCTCCTGCGTGGGGCACAGTGGGCTACTTTAAAATGCTCTCTACCCCTTGATTCATCATTATTCACCTCGCCTCCATAGTTTGAGGGTCAAAGATAAAGTTTAAAGCTATTATTTTCCCCTAACCTGAGAGAAAATATGCCATATTCTCATTAAACATGAACTAAATGGTTATAAAGTAAAAGGCTGCAATGTCAGCGTTCAAGGACAAATCCTCTACTCTTGTTTTCCTCTGAAAGTTAGAGCTGTCATATTTGTCACAAACAGCCTTTGTTTTATATGCTTAAGTTATTTCCATTAAACTACATTATCTGTCACATTTTCTTTAAATATATTGTTACCTCACTTAAAAACAGATAAAAATAATTTAGAAAAATTTTATATATGTTTACATGCTAATCAATGCAAAATTATCCAAGAGTAAATAAAGATGAAAAAGTGATGGGACTTTTTTCTTTTCATAGTGTTTTAATATTAGATGTATGTGATGTTATATGAACTATATACCTAATAATAGCCCAGTAGTTCTATGCAAAATAAGGTAGCCAGCAAAGAGTCTGGACAAAAGCTTGCTGTAATAAATAAGTCAATATTTATTTTTTGTTTTTACAGTAAACTTTATCTTATTTACTTAATTTTTTTTTCATTTCAGAATATTACAGGGATACATACATTTTGGTTACATAAATTGCTTTTGTACCGTTTGAGACAGTTATGAGTGTGCCCATCCCCCAGATAGTGTGCACAGTACCTGTTAGCTGTGAATTCACTCATCCCCTCCTTCTCCCGCCCACCTGCTTGATTTCTGATGAATGTCACTTCCATGTGTGCACCTAAGTATCGATAAGTCAGTATTTAAATGAATGATTCTTTATAATGAAAATAATAATCCACAAAACC